>UELU01089324.1:0-15950 GCA_900490025.1 Megastigmus dorsalis
CACACACACACACACACACACACACACACACACACACACACACACACACACGCACATATACAAACTCTCTCTCTCTCTCTATCTTTCTCCTAAAAGTTATATAGGCGCTAAAACGACCTCCGCCGTATAACGGATTCAAATTCGGGATGCACGTGTATACAAGCACGCATAGGCAGGGAAAAGCGAGGAGCTATGAATGCAGCCAAGGATATTTTGTTATTACTCGGAATTTGACAAGCGATCTAACATTAATAAATCCAAAGTCAGCTTGTATTCATTATGATAATATTCCCGCTATATATATATCTGCACGGCAAATCTCGTTATCATTTCATACATCCAGAGATTAGATCGCCAAATGCCAGTTATCCATAAATCACTTCGCGATATTTAGAATGGCAACTCGTTTTAGTGCAGAACTGCGACACATTTAGTGTCATTAATTAGAACGCTGGAATAATATTCCCCATCAGAAAGATGAAGCGATCCGCGCGGGGTAAGATCAATTTTTAACGCTTGAACGTGTCCCGCCAAGCAAGTCCCTTTTCAATATCCAATTTGAAGTTTCGCATCTCACTGGCAAAATTACCGCAGAAAGAAAGCAAAAGAAACAAGTGACACAGGATCCCCATCGAGCCGAAGCTGCTCACTTTGCCCACAATGTTCATTACGTCCCGTTTTTTTCCCACACACACACACATACACACACAGCTGCGGCGGGATATCTGCTTTCAGTGGGACCGAGAGACTGAGGCGGCACGAGATCTGCGGCCCAACCGCTGTAGACTTCGTCGTGCAGCCTGTGGTTTTTCCAATATAATGCCACTTGCGAGTGCAGGCGTACACGACAGACCGATTATATAAGCGATCTGGTGCAGCAGCAGCCTGACGCTCTTTTTTCGTCTGCTTCTCTTTTTCTCCTGCATCTATATATACACATGCACACCTTTCACTTAAAATTAATGAGAGTACTTGATGCACTTGGTGCGTACTTGGCAAGCACTACATTTTGACTACATGATCTATCAACTTTTCGCGTCAATTTATACCTTCCGATGAGTGAAGGGGATAATAATTCGTTTCTATTCTTTTATAAATGAGATACTAATTATTTCGGAGTCACATATAATTTTGTACAATGAAATAATAGCTATTTGACAAAGCGACAATCTATTAATTGTTTATAAGTACGGTGTAAATTATTCGTGTCAAACATTCTATTAATATTATTTTTAAAGCTAATGGATTTTTTATCCCAATTTTTACAATCTCGTTTATATTCATAAATTCGATTTTTTTTAAGTTTAAAAGACGATTGACAATGTACGTTGCTTTACAATTCTGACCATCTAGTTTATGTATATTAATATTGCATTGTTCCCCTTTTTAGCACAACTTTTCCTAGTTTTATTATATTGATAAATTTATTTTTTGAAATATTGATATCCAGTTAATTTTACTCAAAAATCCGTTGATGTGTGATGACAAACTTTTCATAAAAGAGAATAAATTTTCGTATATTAACATTTTTTCTTTAATTTTAATGAACTTATTTAAAATTAATAGTCTTTTTTCAATGATATTGTTAAAAAGATTTTCTGGATAATCATTATTAATTGACAATTTTTTACCAAATTTATGTTCTCTAAATGGAATTTTGGATCTGACAATTTTATAGATGTATCTATTAATCCTATAACAATACCTTTTTTGTGTGGATTCGAATTATGTCAATTGAAATTTAAATATCGACTTGAAAATTTCGGTTTTCTATACCAATTCATTATTATATTATTATTTTCTTTAATAATCGTTATATCTAGAAAATTAATATAATTATTATTTTTAATTTCAGCTGTAAATTGTAAATTATTATTAAAACTTTTGAATATATTTATTGTATAATTTATAAGGTGTATCGGGACACACACGTTAGTATATCCCACATCTAAAATAAGAATCTAAATCAAAACATAATTTATTTATACAATGTTCTTCCAACTATAGCTATATTTGCTAATAAAGGGCTTATTATCCGTAAAGGAAACCTGTAAGTCGACGTTGCGTGATAAAAGATAGTGTTGTTATTGTTTTTTATTAGTTAATTTATTGTAATTTTTTTTTATTTTGGTTAAATAATTGTAGTTTCCTTGAAAAGGGTCATGTTGGCTTCTACCAAATAAATGACCGAAACGTCGGAGTTTGCTAAATAAACAATTGCAGTTATTTATTTAATTACATTTATAACAGTCGCCGATATCGGTGAAAGTGTCCTTTTTTTACTCCCTCCCTGCCGGCTGTGCCCGAGTTTCTTAGTGGCGCTGGCGCTCGCGGGGTCTTTTTTTACCTTCCAACGGAGTATCCCTCATTTTTCGGGATTTATTGCTCAACCAGGCGTTGCTAAATATATTTTTTGCTTTGAAATTATAGCCGCGCGATAGAAAAGTACGTAATCGCGCATTTTCCGAAAGCCACGTAATAATACGCCAGTTTTACATAGCAGAGAAAGATTATCTCGAGCGTAAAACGAAGAAAATAAAAAGGGGGGATATTCTAGAAAGGGAACTCAAAGGGTCCTCCCCATCGGGCCGCTAATGGAAAAGAAAAGAGATACGTAGTTATGTATATACATATATATATACACACAAGTGCACTCGCGCTCGTATTCTCTATACCGAGTCGTGGCCTGTGTATTAACCTGCCGCTCGCGCTCCGCCGCGGCAACTTATACATTCGACGACGAGACCGCAAAGAGAAAGAGCGAGAAAGGAAGACGGAGTGAAAAAGGGGATACACGAGAGAAAGGACAGAGAGATGCATTGTTTACGACAGCTTCTATACGGGCGAACCAAAGGAAGCGATATATATATATATATATATATACGTGTATAGTGGCCATCTTGAATCTCCTTTCTCGCTTTTTCTTTTTCTGGCTATAAATCAAAATTATAAGGTAAGAGAGAAACGCACCCCCTTGATCCTGAGCGAGGTATATATAGACGCATGCGTGCAGCCGTGAGTGACTTTAAATATGGCGCTTTATGGGGCGACGTATCGGTGCGCCTGGTGCATGTCGATCGAATATGAGGGGAGCAGGCTCCGAGAATCTCAGGAATATTTTTGCCAGACTACAAATTTGGGAAAGTAGATTGGACTGATTTTTCTCTTTACTGTCACGGCAATTTATTAATCATGGAGTGTAAATTTTGAAAATTGGGATCAGAATGACATGTAGTCAATTATAACAATTTATTATCATGATCATAAAAATTCATCTAATTACAGTGGCTGGATAAAATTTTCAATTGCAAAAGGCTTCAAGTACAATAGCGATTTTTTTTAGAATCATTGAATTGTGAGTATTTGGTAAATGAGGAAGTGAGACCAAGAGGTGAATTTTCGTCACGATTCTTTAAACCTTATATTGTTTACTCGAAAGGTCTGATCTTTCTTTTCAGTATACTTTTCATCTTTGTTTTGCTTTGCCGCTGATGCTTCCCATTCTTTCGTTTCTTTAGATGTATCATGTATCCACTTTTTGGGGAATTGAATTTTTCTTTTTCTTTTGGGTGCATCATTCGTAAACGCTTTTTTTTCCTCTAACGTTGAACATTTTGATTGATTTTGTCGACAAGTCTAATTGCTTTCTATGAAAACATTAATTTATTTTTCACTTTTAAATTTTTTCAATAACAACGTTTTGATTAAAATTTTTTAATTAATATCTGTAAATTACATTTTCTGTAAAAATATTTCTTCAAAATACGAATTGATTAATCATGTTCATTGATATTACTTTATATTGGTAGCAAAAAAAATAATTCACTATCTTGTCGGCTCTCCGCAGACTTCGCCATACTAATCAATTTTACAAAGTCCTCTGGATTTCTATGTTGCATCTGTCATTACACTTCGCGGCAATATCAAATTTATATCCGCCGACATTCCGATATCTTCGAATTTCACAGAATGCAAAAATCCAATCAGCGTGTACGCGTACACTTAAGCCGAAGGTAGGTACGCGACTCGCAATTCTACCTTGCGTGTGACGACGGCTCTCTTTCTCTTTCTCCTGCTTCCGTCTCTCTCCCTCTCTCTCCAGCGTGAAATCCGATTCTATTTCGTATGCGTGCAAACGAACGAGTAAGAGAACAAACTAAATCATTATATTTGCGTCCTCATCGCGAAATATATATATATATATATATATAATCCGAGCTTAGTGGTGCCGTAAAGGATTGCGTTAGAGCCGTGAGACGCGGGGAATTCGAGAGAGACAGAGTAATAAAGAGACACGTCGAAGGCGAAATACCCGAGAGCATGGATTTAATGAGGGAAAGAAAGCCAGCGAGATGGATAAATCTACATCCTTGAATGTGGAACAACCAGAGCTATAGGACCTTTAGGCGCGGCTTCGCTCAGCGTGATAAAAAGGAACAGGAGGAATTTTAGTTGCATTTTTTTAGATCACTGCGCTAAGATATTATGCCTGAAAATTATGCTTGTAAAATTGCTTGCTTGTTGCAAGTAGACAAAAATTTTATCATAAATTGCAGGATAAATTTTTGCTTAGATCGTCTGAATCCGCTTTACATTTGTAAAGAGCTTAAAAAAGTTTTTTTACGTCAATTTTTATATACAAAATTATTAAAGAATTCGTTCTTAATATTTGTTTTTAGCCTTTACAATCTAAGATTTTCAAGAGACTGAAAATAAGTAAAGTTTATTTACAAAATTTGCATTTGTCCTATATTTTGAAAAATTATAATTGGTCATTTATACTTTAGTGTACGTATTTTAACCATGTCGTCTTATAAATCACAACTGAATTTTGAAAGTCACGGTTCTTACTGATGTAATAAAATAATAAAGAAGTTGTTAAAAATCTCTCACTAAAATTTTTAATAGCTACTGAATTAGAATGTTCGTTAAAATATACTTTTATTAATGTGTAAAAACATTAATTTTGCTATTATTTTACTGCACTTACATAAAAAATGATAGTCGGTTGATTTTAACTTACTTAGTGTCAAACGGAATAAAACATTCAGTTTAAGGAAATTAGAATTTTGTCGTGGTCAATTTTATATTAGTCTTGTATTGTAGCGCGTCACTGATTACTTGAATTTAATCTCATAAGTAACTCCAGTCCAGTTCAATGCACATCAATAATTACAAACTCTCATCATCTCATTGCTTCCAAAACTTTCTCTTGCATTAAGCTCGTTTTATTTTCAATTTTTAGCGGAGGCAAAAAATAATAGATCCCCGATCAAAATATTTTGAACACCATTTAGTACTTCAGCCTTGATAGGACGAAAAGTAAACTATAAACAAGCAGCGTAGAAAGAGGCTCGAAATCGATTAGACGCAGATAAGGACAAAAACGCTTCGTACAGTTTCATCGACGAGGATTAGAAAAAAAGAAGGACAAGCAGAGCTCTTGCTTGACGATTACTTTGTAAAGAGCTAAGCGTACTGGGCTGTTTCGATCTGCTTCATCGAAGAGAATCAGAGAGAGAAAGAGAGAGAGAGAGAGAGAGAGAGAGAGGGGGGAGCATCTGTATAACGGGTCGTCCTTACAGATTATGAAAACGGCCAAATCGAAGTTTCATTAGACGCCATGATCTTGGCAGTACGCGTACACGTACGTGTATTCGTACATTTATGTGTTAGTGTAAGTGACTATAAAGGCAAATATGCGCGTCTTTCCGTGTAGCGAATATCAAGATAGGTAGTTTAATTGAAAATTATCGGGTAGGGCGATCTCGCGCGGCTGCACAGCACGACATCGTGATTCTCTATCGATTCTGGGTCTCTCTCTCTCTCTCTCTTTCTCTCAAACATTAGGCTGCTGTCATTTCCCCTCTCTCCCTCACTTGTTTCACTGATTTCCCCGACAGTTGCAACAGTGCGGCTTCTCGCTTTTTTTCGCATAATTTAACCCTTAATTAGTTGCCTTTCGTGATTCTTGTTATGCGATACAGCATCGTACTTTCGCAATAGCAACTCATGATGTGTGCATCTGATGCAATAGTTTTATTCGATGAAGTGATTGTTTTATATACATTTACTATGTTTCGTTGAGTGCTTCGATTTATGAACTGTACCATTCGTTGTTTAAGTCGATTTAAGTAGTGTAATTACGCGGAGGAACGATTTTTCTTCTCGGCTCGTTATGGTTTCGATTGTTCTGGCTCGTTACTTCACGCGAGCTATATAGAATACGAAATGGGGATATTGTTTAATAGGGTTAAGTGTTTGCCGAATGTTCTTGAACAAACGTTTATTGGACAATTTTAAGCTTAAGTAGACCTAATGATTAGTTTTCATTTGTTATAAGTTCTTGTTCATTTATTGCTCTCACAAAGATAAAGCTTTATATCAATGAAAATTTTCGAATTACATTTTTTATAGATTTTAACAGAATTTTAGTTCTTGAATTCGAAAATATGTGTCTTTTAAAAATATCTGTGTGTGGACAGATGAATTTTCTTAATATTAAGTCATATTAATGTCTTTTCATTTAATCTTTTAATAAATAGGAAGCATCTGATACAGATTTTAATTCAGTTAGAAGCACTTAGTAGTTGTTAAAGCATTATGATTTGTACAACTATTTCGTAAGCACGAAAATAATAGTCTTGAAAAGAAAACTAGGACAGCGTTGGCTACTCCTTGACCTTTGTACAGTTACATTGAAGCTCTCTGTTGATGCAAGTTATATATGCTTTATTGACACGTTTAAAAACCTGGCGCACACAAGGATTTCTCAGCTTCTTTTTGATGGAGCACAAAGGCATAATGGCGCAGCAAATGCACCCGTAAATCTGTAATAAAACCTGCTTTGTATTAATTTTAATACTCCGAGCGCTTGATGCGACACTAGTATCAAAATTTGAGACTTTAGATTTTTAAGTGGAGAATGCATTTTATCTTTTCTGAATTTTTATGAGACGGAGAAAATATAAAAATGCAGCATCCGAATTTCCATTCTAGCTTAACTCACGTGCTATTTCCTAATCTCTTGAATAGTAAAATATCTAAGAAAATCATTTAAAAGATTAATCTAAGATACCGGAGTCTATGGTTTGTTTTTCATTTAATTTTACTTTAATCAAGATAAGGGTACGAGTAAACGTTCTTTATACGGTATCAGAACAAACTAGTTTCCTTTATAATTACACCATCAGATAAATGCTTGAAAAATATATGAGCATACGGTAAAGCTCAAACTACAAAACAGTCTTACTCTAATTTCCAGTTATTAGAAGCGATTCACCTTCAGATAATAAAAAATTAAAATGTGCTTAAAAACCATGTCTTCAAATTTCAAACTTACTGTTCCTCGGCCTAGCGCAAGCCTCAAATAATAATAAATAGCGGTCGGTGCTACCCGAGTCAGTAAAAATAGCCTTTCACATCCCCGTGAAAGTCATCAGCAATATATACGTATATAGACCGACCTCCACACTCAACCCAATCATCCTAACTAAGCCATCCAAACCAAAAAGAACGTCTCCTTCTCCACTTAAGCAGAACAAAAAGTTCAACGAGCAGCGTGTTGTGAAATTAAACGCATTCTATACCGGACAAGGTCCAGATTTACGCGGGAAAATTCAAAAATTCTTCAATGTGCTAATGCAGATACCACAGTTTGTGTATATACCGTATAACCCCTACTACCTGCGCGTTCAACTCTATACATGCTCGAAGAGAAACAAGCGAGAGCAAGAAAGACGAAAGGAGAGAGAGAGATATTTTAAAGCATAAATTTTTCTGCAGCATCCGCTTACCAGCTACGATCTCGCTCCCTCTCTCTTGCTCGCTCGGTAACTGGAAGGATCAAGAAAGTGGGAGAGAGAGAGAGAGAGGCCTGAGAGAGGTTCGCTAACTCTCGACTCGATCTTAGCCGGCGGTCCGTTGCCTCCTCTCCTCTCTCTCTCTCTCCTCTCCCCTCCACTGCAAGGCCCCGAGAGCGAACGGGCCTCTCAGCGCCCGAGAAAGAGGGAGATAGGACCCAGGGACTAACTCCATCTCTCTCCATTCTCTCTCTCTCTCTCTCTCTCTCTCTCTCTTGTTCTCTGTCTCTCTCTCTCTCTCTTTCTCTGAGCCAGTGGCCGTCGATTCTGCTCCGACCGACAATGACGCCCAGTTCAGCGCGGCTACCCGTGCCATTCGCGTTATCCAAGCCGTATACAAGTTCTTCTTTTACCTTGTACCCTACAGAAAAGCGCACATTTATTGCTTTCGTAACCGTGAAAAATCGTGCTAATTGTGTCTCGAGTAGTTAGCAATTGTGCAGTGTATACGCATATCTTACGAGCTGGACGGTCTTGTAACTGTCTTAGCGGAGCGTCAAAAAAATGTGATATGGATAGCATTTCAACGTCGTGCATGTATATTTTGGCTTCAAATTTAACGTTCGATTGTTCGTTGAAGCAATAAAAAAGCTTGCTCGTACAAAAAAATAGAAGGAAAGATGTGCGAGTGTAGCGACGAGTGCACCGACAGTGCATACAAAAAACTCCCTCGAGAGTAGCTTAGAGTGAAGTTGTTTTTTCCGTCTCTACCTCATCGCCTCAATGTATGCGTTAAAAATGGTACACAGCGAATACGCCTGATACAGGAAGTATTAATTGTATAGAAAACAAGTGAGGGATAGAAGTGGAGAGAATAGGCTGCGTTGAGATATGGCCACCTTGGGTCTCTCGAAAGTCTTCATCTTGGACAAGTACTTTACCGAGCTGCAAAAGTTCTGGGAGACCGAGAAGAAGCTTCAAGGTATGTGTTTTTTCCCTTCACAGTATGTGCATTCACGTGAGTGCCTGCGAGTGTGTTGTATAGGTGCAGGGTACAGGTGGAACTGTGTGCGTGTGCGTGTGCTGTATGCAGGTACAAACACGTACATCTCTTCTTCCTAGCGCGATGGGGAACAGATGGAGTTTTCTAGCTGTGGTGTATTATTAAGCGAAAATAGGGATCGTGGGTCGTTCTGTTTGGTGCCTCGGTGTTTTTGTCATTGATATAGCTCTGCAGTTTAGTACGAACAGGTGTTGCATGCAAATTCTTCAGTTCATAATAAAGAATTATTGGAGAGTCATTAAAGCTGATCTTTATTTATGAAGCTATTAGCAGATTCGTTCACAAATTATAGTTTCTGTTTATATGCTTTATTTTGGTATTGTATTAGGACTGTGTAGGTGGTTCAGGAAACTCTAATTATAATAAAATTTGAACTCAGAAGATGTTGATGGTTACGTTGTAACTGTACTAAAGTGTCTAGCAATTAGATAAAAATTAAATCCTACGTTTCAGACGTAAAATAAAAAGTATATAATAAAAGCAATCTACTATGGTTAACGTAACCTGTTATTGAATTTGCTATTACAGCAAAGGACAATTCAATTCACTGACTATCTTTCGAAAATTTCGGTTTCAATACATTGTTTCAGAATCCAATATCGCGCCTCGAATTACAATTAGATTAAAAAGACTGGTTATCGCCAGCACGGAAGGTATCTTACTGTCTATTATACAGCTTTTATCAATATCATAAATTTATTAAATTCATGTAAATATTTTTAAAAAAATATTACTTGAAGCTTGTTTTTGCGTTTTGATTCTTGTTTAAATATAACATAATACAAATAACAACAATCCTTGGGTCGGTTGCGATAAGCTTACTGTGGCCGATGCACTGTTTTACCGACTAATACTACTGGAACATTGATATGATGACACATTGGAATATCAAATTACATTATCCATTATCCGATTGATTAGATTACATTCCGCCTATTACAATTATTTAAATTTCATCTCCACATTAAAGTCTACGATCATCTAGCAATATCCATCACCATGTATACTGAATTTTCCTACTTTTCATCCATCAGTAAATTAATAATACACCTCAGTGCAGCAAAAAATCCAAGTCAGCCAACAGAAAATGAAGAATAGGAGCAGTTGAGCGCGAAAAAGAGTCGGTGCAGCCGTCGTTGTCGTCGTCGTAGAGGAGCATCATGCGTCGCTTTTTCCTTGTTTTAACGAGCGATCATTAGTCGGGCATTAGTATACAAGGTGGAGAAAAATTCGCTGAGCTCGCAGCTTCCTCGACTTGTGCGCGCACGTACCTCGAAAATTAATTTGCGGCCACTGCTGCTGCTGCTGCAGTGCCCTTCTGGGCGACGGGTAAAAATGACCGGGACGCCCGTTGACCGCTCGCCACGTCATTGGTTCCCATGTCTGGATGCGGATTTTCCTGCGAGTGTACCCAGACCTCTAAGGGAAGAGGATTCGTTATAGAAAGGAAAAAATGTGTTGTTGGTTTTGCTGGAATTGTGTCACACGCCTTTGATGCGATTTCTCTTCATTTATATTTTCAATTTAATACCTGGGTGTAGTGCATTTAGTTTCTTAGATTTGTGATATTTAATTCTTATAAAAATTTTCTTTTCTATGCTGGTACATAGGGATGCAAAGCTCATTTCAATTTGAATGTCTTTGATACATGTTTGTAATTGGTAAAATAGATTATCGATAAAACATGAATAAACAGAGACTCTAGTGTGATTATTTATGAATATTTTTCATTATTCGTTTAGAATTATGCAAATCGTATACAATATTTCTCATAAAAAAGAATTCTTACAGTCATTATTGAAATTTGTCTAACAAGAATATGCGAAATTCTTTACTCCTTATAAAAATACCTGTCTTAAAAATACAGAAAACAAGCATGCATGCAGCAATATCATCTTCCCGTAACCTTCATGTACCCACAAAAATTTGTCGCATCTGCTCCGAAACTAATAATTCAGCCTGTAAATCAAGCTTTCATTAAAATTCTGACATTTATGAGTCTTTAAATATCTTTTCATACATTAAAAATTTGAAAAAATGTAGCAAAAAATTTGTTTTTCATTCAACGAGAAATATAGATCTCCACCACAAAAAAAAAAAAAATTAAAAAATGAAAACCTCAAATTTAAAATTTTAGCGGTGTGATACACCCTTAATTTATCTATCTCTCCTTCTTTCTCGCATACCGCCGCGGCTTTTTCTCTCCGTTTCTTCTGGCTCCGGCATTCCTGCATGTGCATACGTATATACCTCGGATATACCTTTTTCCCCACACCGCGCGTTCCTTTTCTTTTTACTACTCTTTTTCTGTCCCCTCCCCTTTCCTCAACTTCCCTTCGCCGCTTTTTAAAGCTGGTGCTGGTGCTGGTGCTGCTGCGCGCTGTGGAGCTCGTGTTTTTCCTCGTCGTACTTTTCTTTCGGTGACTCTGTATATATATAGTTTTATATATATATATATATATATATATACACGCATGTTTATGTATATGTCTATGCGAGTGTAAAGGCTCAAGCCTTTTGCCTTTTGCTTTTTCCCCTCGCGAAGGGAATAAGCCACTGAACCGCTCATTTTTTTTTTCTTTGTTTCACGTGTTGTTAAGACTCGTGCGTTTGCGCTCGCCTTAATTCACTTTACATGCATATACGAGCGAACGCAGAAGCTTTTTTGCTCGCGACCCTTGCGAATCACGCGTGCGAATTAGATGACGATAATGAAAAAAGGACAGGTGTTTAATTTAAACGCATTCGTTTTTTATTGTTATCTTGCGTGACACATCGTAAAATTATGTTATAATTTTAACGGGTTTTCTTTTTCATATGCTTTTTTCATGTTTCGTTCAAATTTAATTTATGGTTAGCGGTACAGAGCTTAAATTAGTTTTAATTATACCATTATAATGAGCTCGTCATCATGGAAATTTGTGGACACATTATGCTTTGGAAAATGTACTCAGATATTAAACTCAATTTGTAATATCGACATTTCTTATTTAAAATTATCCAAATAAGCTACTTTAATTTAATCTTTCCTTCCATCAAATAAAAACTTTTTGAATTGCAGTAAAATGTCAATCACATAAAGCATCTGAAATTCGAATATGGTAGTATTCAAAGTTAGTCGAAAATAAATGCCAATAAATAAGTTAGAATTAATTAATGCAAAAAATAGTTGATCCCTACATAAGTGCATGCGTAAGTTTATTTATCTCAGCATTAAAATTCACTCACTAATTTTTTCCGGAACCACGCAAATAATTTAAAAACATCTTTATTTAATTTTCCGGTCAATAATTATACTGCCCGATTCGGCACTGTGTATATCTAGAATCTGCATAAAAATTCAATCCAGAAAGAGACTAATTGGCATACTTTTTTTTAAGTATACATGGAGCTATACCAGCTTCTGGGTAATTAACTTCCGGTGTCGAACTTTTCAGAATCCGTCTATCGAATTGTCCAATTAAACAAACCCACCAATCAGCTTCTTAGAGTAATTCCGTATACGTATATATCCGATGCGCGGTGCGCGCGGCAGAACTCATTCGCGCGGCACATTGTTGCAACAGAAGCAGGAGCAGCAGCAACGGAATGGGGGAGGGGGGGGGGGGGGGGGGGGGAGAGAAACGAAATAGCTGCGCCAGAAATCGAATCATCCCAAAAGCGAATTTCGTAGAATCCATTCGCGAAGTTATTCACGCGGCACACAAAGGATACATCTCTCACTCTCTCTCTCTCTCCCAATCTCTCTCTCTCTCCACACGTAAAGGTGCCGAAATTGTGGGCGGGTGCCCTCATACATACACCCGTACACAGTCGTACATTAATCGACCGATTCTCTCTCTCCCGTATTATTTTCGCCTCCTTTGCTCCTTCAGTCTGTATCTTTTTTTACTGGCAAGGACACGCGAGTCGCGTATTATAAGCCGCGGCTGTTTTCTTCTTCCTTCTCGATTCCACATCACGCACGGTCACATTTATAAATTCTGCCGGTCACTATAGTCGCTGGGCAATTTTTACCGATCCTTCCAATGGGCATCTCATTGAAAATAAAAATTGTTGACAGTTTAAAAGAGAATTCCTTTATTTCGGTTTTACCTGTTCGGTTTCCATAGTTAACTCCAAACTTTCTATAATAATTTTCATAAGTAATTTTAAAGCAATTTAATATAGCAGAAGTGGTAATTTAATTAGTCAGCACCAACTTGACAGGAATATCGTGTATTTGATTCATTAAAAATGTGCAAGGAATTACAGGGAATTGTACCACAATAATGCCGCAGATGTTGATCAGTAATTTAAATAAAATTCGTTATTGACTATATTTTTCATCCAAGTAGTCTACAAATTTCAACCACAATGAAGCCAGATCTGAATGTCGATTCACACCGAATTCTCAGGGAATGACTGCTATTCGTTATCTATTCGTCCTGCTGCATTATATTCCAAAGTGCTGATCGGAAAGGTGTAAAAGGGGCACTTCGGGACTGTATCGGTTCGCCGCCTGCAGCGCGCCACGCAAACATCGAGCCGCACACACACCGAACGCCCTTGGAGACCTCAAACTCGTTTTCTCGCGCGCACAAATACATGTACGCGAGTTGGAACCTTTGGTGATTTTTCAGCGTCCGATGTGCCGCCGCCGCCGTCTCTCATCCTTATACGGCCATGAGGAGCAGGACACTATTCGACGCGCTGTGCCACTTCGATCTACATCGGTTTCGCTCTTGGCGTTATTTGGTTAATGTTTGAGGTTGGCCGATCGTGGGGGAGCTGTGGAGTTTGTTTAAAATGTTTTAAAGGTTAGCTGCGTGTTAGTGGACGTCTGTTTGCTGGTATAGTATAGATGTACATTTATGGAGGTCGGATTCGGTTTCCTGCGTACGTGGGGTGGCTATCGCTGATCAATGAATGGCTTGATCGATTTTTATTGATGGATCGTGATCAAAACTAGAACAATAACAGATAATTAGTATTCAGAAAAAATTAGCCAAACAGATTGCCGCAGAGATATGGCTTATGATCTAAAATATGCAGTGGTCTTACTGTACTTCTATAAATTTTAATTCTAAAATATTGCATTGTTCAGTGATGCGTAACGATGAACCGTAATTGCAGATTATCCATGAAAAATTAAACGACTGAATCCGGTTTGGAAAATTCATTAACTACATCCATAAATGAATAGACTTTATTGTTTTCAACCTTTTTCCATAGTATAGATTAAAACAATTATACATGCTGATCAATTACAGACATTAATCAACATTATTAGTTGTTTATCGATTAAAAATAATTTGAACAATATCTAGAATCTAAAAATTTCCACAATAACTAGTCCAACTCACATATCTTGTTCAATCGAAACTATAAAGTCCACAGCTAATCGAAAAATAAGTTACGTTCATTTACAGCTTTTTACACTTTCTTCTTTTTGCATCGGATGATTCCTGCATTGCCGTAAAACCGAATGAAGAAAAAGGTAGAGTCAAAAAAGAATGAAATCAAAAAGGAAACATAAGTATGTAGACATTACTCGTCCGTGGCTGGTTGGCACTCAATTACCCGGTTCCGCGATAGTCTCACGTTTCCACTGCTTTTATTTCCGCGACTAAGCACATAATCGACCGCGTAAACAGATCCAGTATTTATATCTCAGACGCTTTATTCACTCCCGGAAATCGATGGCTAGCCTTCTTTGCACCAAATTGACGTTATATTTTGCGAAATTAATTGAACGTGAGACAACTTTTTGTAGCCGGAGACTGAGGACTGAAATCTAGAGGTACAAACAAGGATAGTCGCGCGACTTTATTGCTAATCGTGAAATTGGAATCGAGTTTCAATTGATTTACCAAGTTTCTAAAGAAATTTGCACAATATGAAACACACTCATTTTTGAGATTCAAATTTGAAATCTCTTACTTTTCGGATCAGAATTGCGAATATCCTCTCGCATCTTTTTCTCTGGTTACGAAACTCTAAAATGTAAATAAAGCAGTAAGTGTGGTTTCACGTGGCCATGAAAGGGAAAACAAGAAAAAGTGGAGGGCTTTCGATCGTCCGTTTGCCTAAAGTGCGTACCAGTTTTTCGAAAGGTGACGGGAAGTTCTTGCGTAACTACCAGGAAATCAGTATACTCTTGAAGAGTCGAAGACATTGTTTGGGATACTTTGTGGAAGAACTTTCAAGTTTGAATTCAACTTAGGAGATCAAACACAGATACGAATAAAAGGGTATTGGCGGGTAGCATATCACGCTTCATTTCAGTTTAATCATTAGAATTATCCTTGCAATTACAACAATATTTTACATAGCAGGAATCCACAATTCGATTAAAAAAATGTATTTGCTGTAAAATATTCTTGCTTTTTCTAAGATGTAATCCAAACACTAATTGTTTGAATTTTTACGAAGTGCTGATTCATAATAATGAATATTAAGACGATTCTATTGTTCGCTTTATTTTCCAAAATATAGGATGAATAAATTGATCACTGCGAACGATGTATAAGCAATTTATTAAATCGCAACGTTTCGGGAGTTTTTATTACTCCCCTCTTCAGGCTACAAGAACACTTATTTTAGTACATATTCAATAAAACAATTAAAACAAAAATAAAACAAAACACACCAAGGCTGAGATTTTTTGGTCACTTAGTCAAATATTAACATTTTTTGTGGAAATAATAATTCATCTAAAACTAAAAAGCAGAAATTATAAAATTTAAAATAGAAACATAAACTGATAAAAAAACAACTCAGTCTATTGCACTCACACTTTTATTGATTGCAAATTCCACGTCTTTCTCAACAGCATTCTTATCATTAGTAAAATTAAAATCAAACTCGAAAATGCTCTCCTGAGTCCCGTGATATACATGGGAAGTCCATGCAACACGAGATCCAGGAAGAAACTGAGGCTTCCAATTCACAATGACAGAATAAAAAATATAAAGTAAATAAAAAAGTCACATCATACATATACCTAACCAATAAAAAAATATTGCTAATGCACACTTAAATTATAATTATAGTTGTAGAAAAAAATCAACTTCTCGGCGGTTTTGAGCAATAATACCGATACC
>UELU01089327.1:0-11853 GCA_900490025.1 Megastigmus dorsalis
AGTCGGGGTTGGCGAGGATATTTGTATAGTTGTTAATAGGACAAACCTTAATGTAGGTTTTAAAATTGTATCGTTTTTGATAGGTAACGGCATCGAACTATAGTAATCCGGAGTTTTGTTTGAGATATTGTATTGCGCGGTGAGGTCTGTCGCAGAGTATATGATTCATAAGTGTAATTGTTTATCGTCCTTTCAATAATGGACCAAGTCTGATTCATTGAGAATCATAATAACATTTATTTTGTGGATCTGGAGAATCAAACTCGATCCTCGCTTTGTCTATTGAAAAGTACGTTTTTGGTTTTTTAAAATTTTAGCGGCAAAAGTATATGAAGATGGCTCCCGATCATGCGCATGCGCATAGGAATGGTAATGGGTACCTGCGGGCTACTTCTCTGTAAGTTTGGCCTGTATAACCGTCAAGGAGAAAAAAAAAAAAGGGCAAGCAGCTCACCATACGCATTGATTAACAACAACACCAGTTGAGGCAACCGCTCCCCCAGTCTTTTTTCCGTGCACAATTGATATAAATTTATATATCCCAGAAACCAAGAAAATTCCAGAAACTTGCGTTGTATATATATACGATGGAGAATTCGTGATCCCGAAAATGACCAAAGACTCCTATTGCCGGATATGCTGTAACGTTGTATCATTAAACGTCGTTTTTGGCAGAAATCGATAATGGTCTCTACTCTTGGACTTGCCTCGAGACGGAAGATCTCCTTCCATGATGTAAACACTACCGAGGTAGTGACAAAGATTTTTCCAAAAATTAGTCTTTATCTTTATATGCATTCCGTAGGAATATTTCGGACCATAGTCACCTCCTTAAATGTTATTAGCAGTATGGTTTTTAATTCTGCGTGTACGGTTTTTAATCCGTTTGCATACAGCGAAAGTTTAATTATCCAATGAATATTGCCGAGATATCCCTAAAAATATATCCGAAAATAAAATGATTTTAGTCTTGACGGGGTTGTTTAAGCCTTACGAACGAAAATAGACCAACTCGTTAATTAATTAATTTGCGCTTCTTTATAAGCGTATGTGTGTATCTTTATTCATTTTTTTAATTACTAACTGTTAATGCATGTAGGACGAAAATAACACGTAATTCGAGGTCGACACGATATGAGTTCCCAAAAGAAAGTCTGCTAGCTAATTTTTAGATCAAATTTTCAAGAGCATCAAATTAATTTACCTTCTGTTTTTTGGCGCAGCAACGTATCCACGGCTACGTTGGACTGAATTAATTCGAATTTCGTTTAGGAGCAAAATGCTCTTAGCGCTAACGAACCACTTGAGCCGCTTATAGTCTCTTAGCTTTCTTAAAAAGCCCGCGACCTTATTATTCGGGAGTCCATGTTGCATTGCGCCAAAAAGTGTCGAGTATTTGCTCATATTTGAATTACATTGTTAATTTGTCAAACTTAATTATTGATTGAAATGTTCACTTGATCTTTAAAGTAATCGAGAGTTTTTCCTAAATGACAGTCTAAAACTGTTAGTAATGAATAATAAAAGGTAAAAGAATTGTATACGACTTTTGAGATTGAGAAACATAAGGACTTCAGTAATGTTTTCAAGAAACGCATTTATTATGTTGTACGAAAAATAATTCTGATAACCGCTTTCAATTTAAGACAAATCGCAACTTGAATCGAAACACACGATTTCTGATAACTACGATATCTCATATCCCAAATTTGAAAGCAAATATCATCTAATCTATGATATCAAAATAAATTTTGATTTGATAATTATCTTTCACTTTCACCAAGCGAATCGACTGTCAAAAGACATCATCACCGATTCTCGACACGTCCAGCTGAATCAATTGTACAATTAAACGAACGTCTCCTCCGAAAAAATCAATTGGTAGTACTCCGATTCCATACCAATATTGCTATAATTTCAAAGCAAAAAATATATAGTTAGGTAGCTGCCGGTCACTAACTTCATTTTTTTAAAGATATTGTCGTGGTAAATGGGATTTTTTTATATG
Source organism: Megastigmus dorsalis (assembly GCA_900490025.1). Classification (NCBI taxonomy): domain Eukaryota; kingdom Metazoa; phylum Arthropoda; class Insecta; order Hymenoptera; family Megastigmidae; genus Megastigmus; species Megastigmus dorsalis. The sequence continues at coordinate 2,009 of UELU01089327.1, forward strand.
TAAGTGATAGGTAATGGGCAGCTCAAATTAGGATGGGATTTTGATCTTTTCGGGGACGCTCTCATATAATTTTAATCTAACTTCACTCCATAAGTTCGTTCAATTATACAATTGTATTTCCGTCTCCTTCTCAATATCAATAGGAAAATGTTAAAAGTATCATTACGACAATCAAATTATCGTAGCAAAACCCTTATACTGAATAGGATTTTGTTTAAATAGTTAACTGTATATAGGTCTTGATCTATACATAATTCACTAAAAGATTCTATTTCTTACGATCGGAACTGTCAATTCGATAAAACTTAAACAATAATATACGTATACAAACGAATACCTGCTACCATACTCGTACTCTCGTACATAATTTTACATTTAATTGCACTAAGTAATAAATAATCAGTCATTTTGTTCAGCTGAGCAACCGAATTGTCAAGTATACATATTTTCGTGATTATTGGGGCTGCATTACGCTGCAGTGGTCATTCCAGCAAAAACCTATAAAATATGTAGTAATTTTTAACTCATTTTTTACCAATTATTACCAATTTTAATCACTTTTAATTAGTTCTTTTCTATATTTAAGGTTAGATTTTGCTGGCAATTACGCTGGCTTGATCTGTTATATCTATGGTCGTAATTGAGATATTCACTTGATTCCATTTTATATTTCAAGAAAGACACGTAGTACCAAGTAAAAAGGCTCAGCATTTAATCTCAATTTATCTAGGTGTTAAAAATGAATCTTGAGTAGTTCAAAAATAATTTTTCTCGATAAAATTAATTTGATAAGAAGCTAATAAACAGGTCTTATGCTTATCTATACTATTTTCCATTTTTTAGACAGAATTTTAATTTTAGTGTTTGGAGGGGTTTTTATAAGCTAGATATTATAAAGGCATTATAAAAAAATGATAAAATATGGGGGCACAGTTAAAAATTTTGCTCTTTAAATCGTATTGATATGTTCATTAGAACCAGAAATGCGGAGGTTCCACGCCAACGTAACTGTTACGTTGGCGAAATCCATTCTCAATTATGGAAGGGAAGTAGTTAAAAATAATTTCTATCGATAATTAATTCGCAAATAGGGTACTGAATCATATCCCACGATTATCTAAACTATTTTCCATTTTTTAGACCGATTTTTTGTAATTTTTAATTTAGTTTTTTTTAGGTTAAAATTGCTAACACCTAAATTAGCGATGATTTGACTTCAAACGCTTTCAGAGTTAAAAATATTGCATCTGAAATTAATAAATATCTCGATTAGGACAGGATATTTAACGGATCACGTTAGCGTAATTGCGAAGCTAGTGAAATCCAACCTTAAATTGGTAAACAATGAGTTTAAAATTATTGCAAAGGTTTTATTGGATTTCGCTAGAATAACCACTGCAGCGTAATACCTGCCGATTTTTGGTTACACGCTTAAATAAATTCCACACAATACTACTCTCGCGCTGAGCGACTAGTTATATGGTAAGTGTCTGACAATTTCATCAACTTTACACAGAATATTCTTTTGTACATTACATACAATTATTTTAGTACAGTTATTTTCAATAGCCGGTGAAGATAGTGAATTTTGAAATTTTGCTTTGAAATTGTGGCAACATTGGCACGGAGTCACAGTACTATTAATTGATTTTAAAGAAGTGGCAAAAAATACAATTGAAGATTATCGACTCAACAGCATAATTCACTTACTTATTCGGCCCATACCCACTCCCGCATCTCATATTACTGGATACGGCTGGTGGGGAATTGCGTAAACGCCGCGGGAATCAATATTGGGGGAGTGGCGCAGACGATACTTTTCTCCGAGATTTTCAGAGTATGGGGAAATTCGTCCCCCTGCGCACACGCCGTTAAACGAAAGTGAAATTAAGCGCGATTCGCATGGGCATCGATGAGAACGACCTTATCCTTATTGGCTGTGAGACGAAATCCGAATGAAGTTTACTATGATAGCGAGACTCTAGCATGATGCCCTTTTCCGGTGTTGGAAGTATTTATGAAACTTTATTGTATACAATAAATTTAACCTTTATAATAAATTGGGTACTCACGTGAAAAAAACTCTTTGGTTGTGAGATCCAAAGCTTGTTTGTTACTACCAAAGTTAATCGTTGGAAGAGCTTTGGTAGCGACAACTGAAGCTTTGATTGTGGGAACCAAAGTATATTTGGCAATCTCGCTAAGCGACATTCATTAGTTTTGGTACTGGCATCCAAAGTTTTGATTCTGACATGCAAAGCTTTAGATATTGTAACTATTAGTAATATATAAATAACCTGCAGGTAAATATTACAATAATTACAGTAAATGTACAATAATTTACAGCATACTATAAATTTAAAAAATTATTTTTTATTAATGAAACAACAATTTATTTATAAAAAATGTCAAATTCTCGAAGAAAAAGTTTAGATACTGTAACCAAAGTCTTTGGCTCTCACATCTAAATACGAATCAACTAATGACTTTTTTGGTTGCCGGTGTTGCCACAATCTAAATTTTTGTTTCTGTGCATTATTACTTCATCTCAAATGGTTACTAGTTCACTAGGATACAGGTATAATAAGACAGGTGTTGTACCTCAAATATACAAATTGATTATCGTTATTGTCATATTGATTTGAATTGTAAATAGAATTAAGATGTATTTAGAATTTTTTCTCGTGTTCACCATTTATGAGCTTACATATATTTGTAGGCAGTGTCTGTTCAGATAGTTAATTGTGTATGCCTATACGCTTTAGCAACAAAAGGCATGTTAACTTTTCTTATTGCACCACATTTATCATTAAGATATATTAATTAGGAAGGATAACATCATCTACTATTGAGTCAGGATTGTTCTGTTTATAACCTTAATAATATCGGTACGTCCATATATAATCCGTTTTTCAATACATATACATATTATCATATAATCAAGCTTCTCTAATTCTTACTGATTTTTCGCCCCAAAAAATATAATGCTTAACTTAAACTTTTCTGTTTATAACTACCTATAAAAATTCATAAACAATTCTCACCAATTTATACATATATACATTACCGTAAGTGAGATTTATGAAGCTCAGCTATGAAATTTGTACCTCAAACAAGAGTTATTAAAGAAATAATTCACACAATATGTATATTTCTTCTAAATTGTATAATAAACTAAACCCCTAACAACCCCGACCTCGAAACCCAACGTCTGCGGCGCTTCCTTCTATTTTGGGTCATTTTAATAGATATTTCAAAAATAGACTTTCAGTAAATAGACTCTATCTCAGACTCCATAAACCTCTATATTTGACAAGTTTCGGGAGCCCGGGGTTCCACAAACCTGACAGGGCTCCATAAACCCCGATATATGTACATATATATATTATAAGAAATCGGGCTCCATAAACCCTGTTAGGTACATGGACAGAATTTTCCCTGAAAAATTACCGTTAAATTCGGGCAATCGAGTGACAACCGATTTTTCGGGAAATTATTACGGGTATATTCTATCATTATTGCTGTAGTCTTAGAAAAATTTAATATCCTTACGTTAAATTTTACCGGAACACTCTAGTGAATTGTCCAACTATAGTTTGTAAAAATTAAAGGGATTTATAGAACTTTCTACCGGACTGTCACGGTAATTTTTACTATCTGTCTGTACCAATCTTATCCTGAAATGAAGGGAATATGTAAGTCGCCGACGTGCCGCGGCACCACCGTCGACGACTCATTTAATCTTAAATTTTTTGAAACCCGAAATTTTTACCGTGTTGGCACGGGAAATTTTCTTATGCGCACCATAAAAATTTCCGGGACGGTCCGTTGTTTCCCAGTTCCAATGCTTACGGTAATTTTTCCTAGAAAATTCTATCCGTGTATATATATATATATACATATAGGTATATATATCTGATACCATAGTTAAGTACACAATTAAGAGTTGATTGTTTTGTGGACATCAATCAGAAATCAAACACGAATCATTGTCATAAAAAGTAAAATTTTTCAATATAAGGCCTCCTTTAAAACAATTTACAATTTTCACGAGTAGCGAACGAGTTGGATCCCAGGTAGGAAATAGTCTTAAGGACCTGGTGGAAGAAGATAATCACAAATGCAATAACCGAAGAAAACGCAGCCTCGAATCTTGGCGAAGCAGCAAACCATGGAAAATCAATTAAGTGTCTCAGCATCAAGAATATAAGCGGGGTTCACCTCTCTCCCACCCCCGGTGACTAAAGCTTATCTCCACAGAGCCATGACGCGCATAGTCGGCAGTCGTCGCGGAACTCAATTTCGCTTAATCGTCTCGGTGCAACCCGAATTGGCCGCGATTTCGGCACTTAAAACCACGTCACTCCCGTGCGCGGGAAAGGAAAAGGCGGAAGACGTGGAGACAACTATATACAACAACATTAATGTTAATGGCACGAGACAGAGAAAGAGAGAGGGGAGGAGATGAAAAGTACCCCGGAAGTCAAGAGGAAACACGTTCAGCTCCAGAGATTCTCACTGTCTGCTTGGCGGGAGAATCGAACAAGCTAATCTCGAAGTTACTGTTACTTCGGCCTTTTTGACGACACAGATCGATGGGCCGCAACTGCGGTAGCGAGATGGAATTAGAAAAGGTGCAGCGTGTTCTACGCCGGTTTTCTTCCAGTTGTATTTGACATTTTTATTATTCAAGATTCCGTAATTTTTTTCTTTTTTTGAGTCTTGCTGTGATAAACAGTTCGCTTTATGTTTTTTTTTACGATTGATCTTCACTATTTTATTGTCCTATTACGTTTATCCTAAACGATTGAATTATTGTCATTCAGAAGATAGATAATGTTATTAATCTTAACAAAAGCTTTACAATAATAGTAGTATAATATTTTCTAAAATAATTGTTAAATTATTTAACATAACTTGGAGTACCTGTGTTAAATTTGTACCTCTGCGGAAGGTCAAGATCAGTTTTTAACGAAGTTGCGAAACTTTCTCATGTCGGAAAATGAGACTATACCAATGACTTTATAATTTTTTGGTTCGCGCTTGTATAAGAGCAAATATCACTTCAGAGTAGTTTTGTGAAGCAAGTTATCGCTTTATTTGAAAGAATAAAACTCATCTATGTTAAAGGTCAATTTTAGTGTCCTTGACCGTGAATTCTAATTTTTCCTTCATGCCAAGGTAAACGAATTCTCCAGACTTAGAATTGTGTGTCACATCCATTTTTTGTATATTTAAGTTTATATTACTTTGTTTTGTAGAATTTAATAGAGTGGGGAGAAATCTTTATTTCAATATTTTGATCAGTACAGCTGAATGCTCATGAGTAATATGATTATCGATAACCCAGTGTTTTAAGGTCTGTGATGAAATAGGCAGGGATTTTCGTCTGGAAGATTGGTAAATCATTTACAAAATGGCGAATAAGCAAAAATGGTTAGTAACTCGCCTTCAACTCGGCTACGTTTAGTAGTACTAAGTTTCTACCTGGGAAATAAGAGTTAATAGAATTGTATTAATAATAATGTTAGTAATACAGAAAAACAAATTTCTGGAAGTCGCAAATTTTTTACATGGTCCTTTTTTTATACAGTTTATACTTTATTTAGACACCTAAGATTCTTATGAATGCTTGAGTACTTGTGTTTGTTTTTCGATTAATTTTCCGATAATTAACTCCAGAGAAATTATTAAACTTCCATTATATGATTATTTAACAATATTCCATCATAATATTATGAGGTAGTAACAGTAGGGTTTTCTTATTCCCTTAAAAGTCGAGCGAAAGTAAAGGTTGTTAAAATGTAAACTACAACACGCAACTTGCGACGTAATTCAAGTTTCTCATGAACGGGTTACAGCATTATTGGATTAACGTGAGCGACAGTCATTTAACTTGCGAACGAATACACACAGAGAGACGACGACGTCAGTTTCTTTTTCCCTTTGTCTCTCATTGGCACACCGCCTAATAATAGCCGTAGCACATTCCAATAAGGTTTTATCTCACGCGGAGAGTTGAACGATGCGACTGCGCCCGACTATAAATTCAAAAGAAAAGAAGTAAGGCATTATGCGAAAAGTCACTCTTTTAGGCCTCTTTGTGCTTAAAGTGACACATATTCAGCTCTTTCTTCTTTCGTGCTCCTGAATCTCCTTTTATTTTCGCCGCTGCATACGCGCGAGTCTAAGGCTACGCGCCACCGAGAGTGGGAGAGAGCAAGGAATATGATGTAGCGGAAGAGGCGGAGGAGAAAAGGCTCGAGGAAAATGCAAAACGCGAAATGGAAAGTAATTAAAATCCGTCCAAAGCGAAGATTATAAAACCACGGCTGCTACAAGCATAAACTACAAAAAAGGAGGGTCGGGCGGTGGGGCGAGAAAGAAATATGTGTCGAGCTTCTGGGACAATCCAGGTCAGACGTACATAAAAGCTTCAGAAATACAAGGAAGGCCTTTTTGCGCGAAACAGCCTATATTTGGGTTGATAAAAAAAAGGCACGTGCTTATCGAAAATTAATGTACGAAAAATGAGTGAAAAAGAGAAAAGGCTGCGAAGTTGCTAGATGAGTTGGAAATAATGATGCATCTTATTAAATATCTACGTGAAGAAAAACGACATACTAAAAATTACTCTAAATTAAGAATCCTGTACTTGGAATAGTCTCGAACAGTGAGAAAAATTACTAAATTTATTTCTATGTATAGCATGTAGTACAGCAAATTTTTCTATAATTATGCTAAATATTAGAATAAAATTTAGAATGTATTTTTCCCGTTTTTCGAGACTGTCCCAGGATTCTTGCAATATATAGTAATTTTTTGTTTATTTTCTTGTTTCCCTTATATGCAATTCAATCTGATTAGAATTTTCAATTTTCAAAATCTAATCCCTTATTCGTATTTGCGATTCAGTCAAATAAAAACATTTGAGATTCAAAAAGCTGATTTCCAATAACAGTTGGGTATTGTTCCAATATTGTCTAACCCTTTGAATCAAGCAGAAGTTTAATGTAGTGTGTGTATATGTATATATCGTCAAATATTGAGAAAATTGTAATATCAGAGACTTAGTTATAAGAAACTGAATCGCGTCTAAAAATAGAGTGATATCACGTTCTGTGATATTATTGTTGAAAGATGAAATCTAAGCTCCATCGTAAGTACATCTACCCAGCAGAAAATGCAGTCACGATAGCAACGGCGATTGGTCGATTTTAAAGTATAGCCACGCGCCGCAGCTCCTCTTTGGACTTTGTTGACCCCGTTCGTACACCCGAACTTGCCGTCGTCTTTCTTTTCTTCTCTCGTTTTTTTATTCCATTTTTCCTACTAGAACCGCATTAAGGATGATTTAGTGAGCGGTCGCCGAACGGTGCTGCTTGCAATGTTGTAGCGAGGCCTTTTGCGATGAATTAATGCCCCGGAATCTCTTTTAAATTGAGCGAGTGCAATAAATTGTTCTTTCACACGTTATTTGGCTGATGAAAAAGATGGAATTTTCGCATTCTAGTTGGAATGACTTGATCTTTATACCATTAATTAAAATTCTCTTTTTTCTTTATTCAGTTTCATTTAATTACAATTAAATTTTTTACCAATGTTCCCAGAAGAGTTTGCTACTATTGCATTATAGAATTTAATATTCGATATCGTGAACCAATATTTTTGTGTGGTGATATATTGATTATTTTGTAGGAAAATTCAATAAAAGGTTTAATCTTTTTATTTGATTACAAAATTTGAAACTCTCAGCTTATTGGTTTAAAAAGTATGCTTTCATCGAAATTATATTACTTATAACTACAAGAAAACATTCGAATCCTCAAGTATGATTTGATGCTAAGTAAACTTTACATAAATAAAAGTATGTATTTATTGTTATTTTTGTTTCGCTTCGTCAGAGAAGAAACTTTGTAATACTTTATACCTTGAAATCACTGATAAAAGTCGAAGTTGAATCGTGATTAAGTTGACTCTCGACTATAAATTCCAACCTTAAATTTTTAATTTTTAATGAATGATTTGTACAAAAATGTTTTTTAAGAGAGAAAGCATCTTTTCTATTTCTGTTTAAATGAAAAATATTTCATCTTATTTTCTTTAAAAAAATGTGCAGCTATTTAATACTGCTAGTAAATTATTTGTGGAAAAGATTACATGCTTGTGAGCTTACAAGTTAATACTATTCTTTTTTAAATCGAAAATATAGGGTAAGAATGAGTATTAGTGTGGATTAAAGAGAGAGGTTAACTTCAGAATGGAATTGTTGTACGTAAGCAAACTATGATGATTCTTTTTACATACGAAAGGTTTGTTTCTGATTAGAATGGAGTAGTATCCCGAAAATTGAGGAATAAATTAATAAATCAGATTTGAGTGTAGAATTATTCGTGTAGGTATTGTTGCATGGTCTGATTTCTATTATTGCAACTTTATTACGTCGTATTAAAACATATAAGTAGATCCGCAGTATTTAGTTGCAATCACTACGGATTAACTCAATTTTATATGGTCGCAGTGTTTTAGGGGTAGTCGTCGGCATGCGCAATAATACGCATTCTTACCTTAGTTTAAAAAAAAGAAATTTTCATGGCTAAAATTGATCATCCAATACGGAACACCGGAACAATCAATACATAAAATAATAAGAAGGGGCATTGCAAGTCTAGTCCTTTAGGCTATTATCCTTCCTAGCGAAACACCCGGAGAAATCGCAATTTAGAGCTATAGAGAAGAGGAGAAGAGGAGCCAATCACCTGCTGGTGAGATTGAAAAATTCTCACGAGTGCACTTGGCAAATACTGGCGACGTTACTTCCGTACTTGTGACACATTTTTTTGACCTCCCTACAATGGAGGTATAAGGAGATGTAACGTTGCGCCGCACACACTTCTATTTACTCCTTCGTTTTCTTGGTCGTAGATGCGCGATCCAATTGAGAATGTTTGGGTGTAAATTGAATACGATTATCGACTTGTCTTTTATGTTAACTGTTTGTTTACAATTTTTCTAAAGATATTGAGTTTATTTTAGAATAAATACTTTACTGCTACATTAGAGGTTTGCAATGAAACTATTTTAATTTGAAATCAGTAAAACCATTTTTATTGTGATATTCGATACCAGTTGTATTGCTTGTACTCAAAAATCTTTCAGCATTGTTTTCATCGTTATTCGAATAATTTAGACATACCTCAGAACTTATTCAAAAAATAATTTCTTCTTAGCAAATGGACTAAAATGGGTTTTTATTTTGAATGTGAAGTTTTTATTAATACAAAGGAATTTGTTTTTATATAACCAAACTCAATATTAGGGTAGACTGGGGTATTGGGAGTCACTTAAGCTATGGCCGCAATATCCTTTTATTTACAGCAGTTTTTTTTATTCTAAAGAATTATTTTATTAGTTTATAGCATCTGCTATCAATATGCACAAGAAAAATTTAGCTGAGAACACATTTTATTTTATATGAAACTGAAATAAAAAAATTGAAAATGACTCGAATTACACTCAGTGTTGGGGTAATTAGGATCACAATTTATTTATTAATTAAATAAAGAATAATAACTTCTAGCATATTTTTCAAGCTTTAAATAATTTGTGATAAATATTATTTATACGTAAAGTTCGTAATTCTATCACTATAAGTTTTTACAGTAAGATTTAAATCGGATAGAAATTTCAAGTGACTCTAACCTCTTTTCTCAGACTGCCATTTAATAACACGTTGATCCGAATTACCCCAATTGAATGTAATTTTTTCAATCAAAGTTAACTAAATTCGTAACATTTTGAGCATTATTTCTTTTTAAATTTTGTATGTTTAGAGTTTCTAAAAT
>UELU01089331.1:706-12920 GCA_900490025.1 Megastigmus dorsalis
AACACACTTAAAAAAAGATAAAATTGGTCCATCTTTGCGAAAAATGAAGAAAAAGTTTTCTTTTTGAATTTTCACCGTGAAAATGGGAAAATTCTGGAAAATGAAATGTACCATTGGAAAGTTCGTCTCAAAATCTACAAAAACTATGCCTGATAAAATTTTTTCACATACATTTACCTTCTTTTTACGCGAGTTTAAAAGTACCTTATTTCGCGCTTATTTTGGGCCGCTGGACATTTCACGTGTAATGCGTCATATACATAACCAAATATCGTTAACTAGACGTTCGTTTATTGTGCCTGGTCTAAATTTTACAGCAAAAGGAATAGTCGAGAGGAGTAAAATCGATAATTTTCTTTTCGGCGAAGATTTTGCAGAGCGCTTCAAAAATGCAGCTTGATACCTTTTCACCGAAAAATTTTTCAAAAAATTATGCCTAAGGAGCCAATCTTGTCGCCGTTAGAAATATTTCATTGCCAAAAAGCTATTTCTGAATTCCTTGAAAAAGGTGCCGTTTCGAAATGCTCTCCATCTAATAAACAATTTTTATCGCCTTATTTTTTGAGAGAAAAACCGAATGGAGAAAAAAGATTTATTCTAAACTTGAAAAAATTAAATAGTTTTGTAAAAACGAAACATTTTAAAATGGAAGATAGAAAAACAATCATGCATTCAGAAAATGATTTTATGGATACAATTGACTTAAAAGATGCCTTCTTTTTGATTTCAGTACACAAAAGCTGTAGAAAATATCTAAGATTTTTATTTCAAGGAAATTTATATGAATTTAATTGCCTTCGATTTTGACTTTGCACTGCACCTTATGTTTTTACCAAATCATAAAAGCCGGTTGCCGAATTTTTGAGATCAAAGGGACAAAAATCAGTTTTTTACCTTGATGACATATTATTAATAACTAATTCTAAAAATGAATATCTAAAAAATATTCATGAAACTATATATTTATTAGGCAAATTAGGTTTCGTCTTAAATTATGAAAAACGTCAATTAGAGCCATCAAAAGTCTGCAAATATTTGGGTTTCTTAATAAACTCCGAACAATATTGTATATGTTTACCAAATGAGAAACGACAAAAAATTATTGATCTTATTTCAAAATTTCAAAAGAAATCTAAATGTAAGATTCGAAAATGGGGTCAATTTACTGGAATTCTATTAGCAGCTTGTCCTGCCATGAAATACGGTGTATTATACACAAAAAGGTTTGAAAGCTGTAAATTTTTAGCGTTACAAAAAAGAAAAGGGAATTATGATGACATCCTATACCTATCAAACGATGTTTTTGAAGATTTAGCATGGTGGAAAGAAAAATTGCCAATTCAGATGAACCCGATACGAACACAAAAATATGTTCTAGAAATTTTCACAGATGCTTCGTTAACAGGATGGGGTGCTTACTGCGTTTTATCACACCTTTCAAAGTTATATCCGAATGAAGAACTATCCTTAGATAAACTCACAAAAAAGCTAGTGACTACATTCGCCCTAATTACTGCTCAAAGAGTTGAGACTTTGACGAAAATTCGTTTAAATAATATTAAATTTATAGGTGATAATTCGGCGCTTATATTTATAACAGATCGCATCAAAACTTCGGGAAAAAATCCTATTCATCCAACTCTTGAAATTTCAAAATCTGAAGATAATCAAACACTATGCGCGCTACCAACCTTACGCAGTTACATTGCGAAAACAGCAGAATTTCGTAATGGCATAGATTTTTTAATTTTAACGACCAAAAAGCCTTACCCTGCTGCAAGTTCTCAGACTATAATTCGTTGGATAAAAGAAGTATTAAATGAAAGTGGAATAGACACATCAATTTTTACAGGGCACAGTACTACACATGCGGCGACCTCCGCTGCTAAGCGTAAAGGTATAAACTTAGAGATTATTCGAAAAGTAGCCGGATGGACAAAAAATTCAAACGTATTTGCCAAATTTTATAATCGCCCATTAGCACAGCCTACTTTTGCGTCTAGTATTGTAAACACAAACATTACTTAATATGTATTCTAGTTACATTAAATAAATTTCATGTTCGCTGAAATTTTAAATCGCAATAAGCTTTAAACAACTACTATTTGATCTTGAGGACGAGATAACGCAATATAATTAATGATCAAACGAACTTACCTGTAAGTGAAGTTCGATCATAATTATGTGAGTCATGATTATGTGAGATCAAAACCCACCCTACCCAACCTAATACCCAAATTGCGATTTATTATTATTAAAGCTCTAAAAGTAATGAAAATACGACTGACAGCTAAACAAAAGCACGTCAATAAAAATTCTTTTATTTACATAAAACTCTGAAAATGCTGTGAATTGGATCCGCAACTGACGTTACTACTATTTGATCTTGAGGACGAGATAACTCACATAATTATGATCAAACTTCACTTACAAGTAAGTTCGCTTGATCATTAATTTTACAATTATAGTAACCAAAATAGACATTGTAGATGATCCTTGGTTTGACGATGCTCGAAGTGTAATTATATTTTTCACAAATATTGAGTTTTTTCATCTTGACGAGCGCCACTATATTTTATATAAATAACTATTAAAATAGTGATTATACAATATATAATAAATAATTGTCATTCTTATCATACATCTATATCAGAAATTTAATCATCTTGGTTTACTAATCTTCATACAATTTCTCTTGCAAAATAGATCATATCTAAAGTGATACTCCTTGTTGATAATACAGTCAAATGTTGCAAACATATTGCCTTATAAAAATTATACTATATGAGAGTCTACGTTATATTTAAAAACAGATTCAGCTACTTGAAATTCAGAGGTAGCTGATATTTAAAAAAAACTGATGGTTTTAAAAATTTTCAAGAATTTATTTGTTTATGTAAATTTGCTTTAAAATATATTATTTAATGATGGAGTTTAATAAATATAATGTCAAAAATTCAAATAATTTAGTTAACTATTGCTATGTAAGTCATGCCTTCAAAGGCATGTTCAATTTAAAACTTAACGATAAATAAATGAAACCGTTAATTTGTTAACCAATTTGAATTTGTAGGTACCTACTATTATACAATCTTAAAAACAAATTAAACTTATTTTTAATAATATTTATATAATTAAAGGGAATGCTATTTTACCCTATGTATAGGAGGGAGGTGGCTATAGGACACTATGGAAAATATGTTATATATAATGTAACTTTAAAATAATTTAAGTTCAATGTATCCAATTCAAACGTGAAATTTCAGTCCTTAATGATTGACATTTATCGTACATTTTTAAAGTAGACTTAAGAACCTCCACATTTATGTAACATAAATCATGTATTTATACGTGGTTGTAAATTGTAATAAAGTTATATATAGATAATTATACATGTTTATAAGAGTGAATTAAAATAATATTTTTAGTATACCGTGTTTTAATTTTTTCAAAGATTTTTTTAGAAATTTTTAATTCCATTAGAAAAACCATTTAGATATCAGAGATGCAGAAAGCTATTATCACACTGACAAGAGAGAAAGATATTGTTATAGTTAACATACGTATTTATTTCAAAAGTTAAGTCGTGTATATATTAGTATATATAATAATAGCGTATAATAATAAACTTTTCTTATTTAAGAGAAAAGTATTATATATTAGCATAAAATAGTAGATACGTTCATAGTTAATATACCATATTAGCTACCAGCATATCAATTATTATTCATATCGCCTGTTAAGCACAAAATCCAATATACGCATATTAACAGTTAATGTGCTATATTAGCTATAATAATTCCTTTCTCTCAGTGCATTTAAGGTAAATGTACCAATACCAGACTTGGACCCTGTATCAGACTAGTAATCACAAAATCAAATAATATTAAAATGTATACAAAAAGTTGGAGAAGTCTTATTATTCTTAAATATAATTTGGAATTTCTTTTTCAAATTGTGATAAATTTCAAATGTCTATTCTATTTGATTTATTTTTTTAAAAATATTTTAAGTACGTGAGTAGTGGTATTCAAGACTCTTGCTTTCTTATGCTTGATTTCTTAAGCTTTTGAATAAGAACTATGTGTACACTCTTTAGGGTATAATTAATCATACAGTTAATATTTCTATGTGAAATAAACAATTTTATGACTATTTAAGTATTTTAATGAAATTAATATTATAACTTTGCATTGAAAAATACTTTTTTTTTTAATTTACGTGGTCTGTTACTGGTACGTGACACCTCGCGGCTCGATAATAACCAACTATGGTTATCTCGCGTGCAGCCGTCGCAGTGACTTGCGGTTTCATCTAAGACCGTAGAGTTGGTTATGAAGTTTTTGAACAATTGTCATCGTTATTTGTAGTAAAATTGTAAGTACATCAACAATAAACTTTATTTAATAGTTTAGTTCCATATATCTTTGCAATCTTTTTACTTTTTTCTTATTAAATGAATCCTAACCTTTTTTTAACCTACAATTTGTATGCTTAATTAAATCCTTTCAAAAAAACGAATTTTTTTTCATGAAAAGGTTATTAAGATATTTACAATGGGAAAAACTAAGACTAAGAGAAAAATCAAAACAGGTAAAACATACTCACAGCAGGATGTAAATAAAGCTTTGGATGATATTAAAAGTGGAAAATCAACATGGGAAGCTGCAAAAATTCATAAAGTTCCACGGAGTACTCTTTATGGAAAATTTAATAAGATATATCCAGTACAGTGCATTAAAGGTCCTTCAACGTTTTTAAGTGCTGAAGATGAATCTCAATTGGTTCAGTGGATTTTGTATTGCTCCCAGAGAGGATTTCCAGTCACAAAAGTGCTAGTCGCCAAATGTGTGCAACGTTATGTTACAGACCAAAATATTCGTGCTCCATTCAAGGATAATCAGCCTGGTCGTCATTGGTTTCAATCATTCTTTCGCAGACATCCAGAGATTACTCAACGTGTTGCTCAAAACCTTACTGTAAGCAGAGTATCAGCTTCAGAGAGTGCTTTGCGAGAGTAGTTTAGTGAAGTGAAAGATCATTTAGAAAAACTGATAGATCCATCAAGAATATATCATTTGGACGAGACTGCTTTTTTTCTAATTCCTAAAGCTGATAAAGTATTAGCACGCAGGGGTTCCAAGACAGTTTATAAAGTTATCAATGGAGATGAGAAAGAGAGCCTTACGGTATTGTTTACAGAGAACGGAGCTGGAACTATGTTACCACCTATGATTTTGTTTTGGTACGAGCGAACACATTCTGCTATTATGAATAGTATGCCTCCAGGTCGGATTGTCGGCAACACTGAACGAGGATGGATGACTGGAGAAAGTTTTTATATGTATATAACCACCTAGTTCTATCCATGGTTAGTTAAAGAGGAAATTGAATTTCCCTACGTTGTACTCTATGTGGATGGGCATACTTCTCATTTGACTCTACCATTGTCACAATTCTGCAAGGAAAAGAAAATAGAGCTTGTAGCTCTTTATCCAAACGCAACCCACGTTATTCAGCCTTTGGACGTTGCTGTTTTTCACCCTCTTAAAACAGAATGGAAAAAAGCTGTGGACCAATGGAGAGCAGAGAATGCAGGTCAGCGACTCAGAAGAGAGAATTTTGCACCAATTCTAAAAAGTGCATTGGATTCTATGCGCAACTTGCCAATCATAATTCAAAATGGATTTAGATGTTGCGGTTTATCTCCATTTTGTGTAGACAGTGTTGATTTTAACGTTTTAAATAAAAAGCAAAATAAAAATGTTGATTCAGTGAGTATAAATTTACCTGATCAAGCTTTGCCTTTTGAACAAGAGGCAAAAACCCATCTAGAATATTTTGAGAGCAGAATGAATATGGTTGTCCTACAAGATTTTAAAGATGCTGTGTCTACGGACAGTTATGAACTATCGGATAGCCACAACAGAGGATTACTTAGATATTGGCTAGATCTTAAGCGTTCAGCTGGTGCACTTATAAATAATTAGATTATATATTATTATGAATAATGCTAATTGTATTACTCTTTGCATTTTATATATAATGAAGTAAATTATAATATAATTAAGTTTTTGTAAAATATTTATTCTAATTACATTTTTAATTTTTTTTAAATTTTTGGACTCTTTTAAATTTATGAACATTTAACTTAAATAAAATATTTTACCTTTCCTGTAGGAGAGACGATTAATAGTGATAAGTTAGACTCTGGAAATTCAATAATCTGTAGAGAGAATTGTATAGAAGTTGTAGAAGCAACTACCTCCCCTGATTTAATTTCAAATGATGATATTCATAGTGCACCGATAATTATTCTACAAGAAAGTAGTCATCTAAATTCAGTTTCTGACGTCCAGAGTAGTAGTTGTGATTTATATGAGACACGAGAGCAATATTTAGATGAAGTATCTTTGATCGCAGGTGAGCTCAATTAAATTTTGTTATTACTTATTGTATACTAAAATACTTAATTTACCAATATTAATAATAATTTATTGAATTTACAGATCATAGTATAATAGAATCTTATGATAAGTATAGTAGTATTCATAATGATTCAGCAGAGGTTCGAGAAGAAAATTTAAATCAGAATATCTTATTGAAAGGTTTAAGATCTACTTTTATTTTTGCATATTTTATATTAAATACCAATTTTTATACATCTATTTATTTGCAATAGAAAACCAGGACATCAGCTTTGATAAAATTACTGAAGGTAATGTGAAATACTAAAAAAAAATCTATTTTTATTATATTTATCTGGGGAAAATTAATTAATATGTATATTTTTTATGAAGTCTCTAAAATTGAAGTCGTAGCCGAAGTAATTATTGAGTCAAATCAATGTTTGCCTGAAATGTCATCATTCGTAGGTGAGATAAGTGATATCTTTATACTTACTCATGTTCTAAAAACTATATTATAAAAAATTATTAAATTTTCAGATCAAAGTTTCATGAGTCCTGAACGTAGTAATCTACAAAATAATTTAGAGTCATCGGAAGTTAAAAATTCACATGATTGTGTTAATACTTCAGTAAAACCTCAAGTACATATTTTAAGGGATTCAAACTCATCACTGAATAATAACTGTAATCAGAATGAAGAATGTGAGCCAATTGATTTTAGCATGAAAACTCAAAGAAAAGATGCAAGTGAAAAATCAAATAAAAGTACAAACATGCATAAAAGTGGACTTAAAGAAGTACAAGAAAAAGAAAATTTAGATAAAGCTGATAAAGAAAAAGGTTTGTATTTGTTAAAACACTAAAAAAAATATTAAGTATCATATAATTTTTATACATATTTTTTCTTAAAATTTCAGATAAATTGCAAAAGAATTATAATGAGGATGCAAAAGTTTCATCAGCATTAAAAAGAAATCTTGTATGGCCCCCAGAAGTACCCAAGAAAACTGTTAAAAAGCCCAAAAAAAGAGTATCGTCGCTTTTGACATCTGATCTGTGGCAAAAAAATGAATTGGAGAAAGTAGAAGAGAAATTAAAAAAGCAGAGAGAGCAAGAGGAAAAGAAAAGGCTAAGAGAAGAAGCAAAGATAAAAAAAAATGAAGAATTGGAGGCTAAGAAAATTGCAGCTGCAGAAAAGAAAAAACTAAATGAACAAATTAAAATGTTAATAGCACAAAAAAAGAAAATTAAAATAGAGAAAGACTGATGTTGTTTTTATTCAAATAAGTTTATTTAATAGTGCATTAACCAAAGTTAAATTAATAAATGTTTAATATATATTGTATTAAAAAATACGCGAACTGTTTTGTAATTTATAAATATTTATAATGACAATAAAGCATTTTTAAATTTAAATTATGGATTTTTTATTAAGTAATGTTATTAAAATTTAAAAAAGGTCAATTTATTATCTACTAATTTTTATATATTATTAACCTCAAGTGTATTTTGCATAATAATACAACTGTTTCATTAATTTATTACTACTTTTTATTATTTAACTTAGGAAGTAAGTATGTGCTTATGCATTACTAATTAAACCGTTTCATTAATTTTTGGTTATGTTACTTAAAATCCTATAGTCTAGTACTGGGTACAAAAAAGTTGGACGCAGGGACAGTCATCATTTACTAGTCTGATACTAGTGCAATCCGCATGGTTTGTATTTTTACATATTATAAAATTATCACGGTATAAACCACTATTTTTTGTATATATTTTAATATACAATAGTTATATGTTACTAAATAACAAGGTAATGTTATTATAATGTACTGATATTTTACTTAAAACTTTCGATTATAGTCTGGATAGCTTAGGCTATCTGGTAGTCTGGTATTGGTACATTACCTTACTTTAAAATACTTGAATTGAAAAAAAAAATTGAAAATTGAAGAAGTAAACTCACATATAAATTTCGGTTTGTCGTCTTAAATATATACTAACTATTTTAAATAAATATAAAAAAGACAACATTTATTATTCTAAAAAACTATAACTAATTATTAATATACCTGATGAAAATTTTTTGAGCTACATTTAAAATATAGAAATGAAAGTGTTTTTTACCACTTGCCACATAATGAGAAAAAAAAAATATTACCTGCAATATATATACATATTTGTAAAATCTTAGAACTTTGAAAATAGGATGAATTCAATACTATATCTGTAAACGTATAGTAAAAGTATTTCGTATTTACATTAATTTAAAAATTTTTTAATTCAATTTTGCTATACGTTGTTCATATTTTCTCTAAGTCACTCAAGTAATGTTTCGTTCCTTTCCTTATCAGGGCGATATGGTGTTGACAGAGGTGCCCCATTGCGTCTGCACTTCTGACTCAGGACTGTCGCAGAGAGCACCAAAGTCTTAGCTTGTAATAGGCTCGCATGATTGCGGGTAGGTGTGCGCCCGTCGCGCGCTAATTGCCGTCTACTGGAATTCCCCATTTGGGCCTTTGGCGTGCGACCGGGCGCGTGCCTCTTCGCTTTCATGCGCTTTCGCTCTTTGCGTCAAGTATTTGGAACTTGTCTGCCACCATCTCTCCTTTCCTTCATTGTCTCAGATTTTGGCCGGTATTGGCCCTTATTTTGTCTTTACGAATTTGAATTGATTAGTTTGATCCTGGGTCTCGCGTCACATAAACTTTCTATGATGATTGCGGGGTTCAGAAATACATTTTGAGACTTGGTTCTGATATGGCAGTGAGTTTTTTATTGTTGTTACTTTATATTAGTATAATTTTTATAAAAATATGGTTATGTTGAGTTGAAATGTTTTTTTTGGATTTTAGATGTACTGTTTTATAAGACGTAAAGAAAATAATGTAACATAAAATTAGGACATAATGTAACTCAGCTAAGGTTCATCTGGGTAAATTGTTAATAGTGTTTGTTTTTGTTTTCTTGTTAATTTAAATTACTTCAATTTGGTTTGTTTTATTGTAGCCTGAAGAGGGGAGTAAAATAGACTCCCGAAACGTCGAAAATATACTAAGTTTGCCAAAGTATTTTGTTGGCCTCGATCAATCCTATCATTTCACCTATCTTAAAGTTTTATCACAATTTCGACGCTGAACATTTTATAAAGTAAACACGTGATAGTTGAATGACGGCAAGGCTTTTTCAAAATAACAGAAATTTCTGTCCAAGAACTAATCTTCAGCTGAACAATTGGTAACTACTGATTTCAATTCGAAAATATACATTGTCTGCTGTATGAAAAATAAAAAAAATAAGCTGCGAAAGTGTTCGCACGAAAATCAGTCTAGTCGCCCTTGGTGGATAAACTTACAGCTGCTAAGCTTCGCTTCGGATCTTGCCTGAAGGTACCGAGTAGGCTACTGTGAAGCTTCGCATAGATCTCTTTGCGCACTGTTGCCGTGAATTTGGTGGCAAGACAGCCGATGGCCGCCGAGGTGAAAATCAGGTTGTACAGTAGCACTAGATTGAAATTGCCCAGCCACTCGATTCGTCCAAAGTCGCCGAGTAGGTCGAAATTCGTCATACCTTAGACATATAGAAAACCCGAATAATATAATATTTATAACGAAATCTTAACTGTTGGTATTAAAATTAATTATTGTTCAAAAATTAACCTGACTGAGAAGTAGGTGAGCTATGGAGGTTCATGGCCACCTGTGAGCTATCGCAGTTCAGGGCCACCTGAGGGTGGAGGACCCCGCAACTGTGCGAGTGCTCTATAACTCAATTTCGAGTTGTATAATAAGCCAATTGTGCAATTGTGCGAGAGTTCTATAACCTAGTATGCGAGTGATCAATGACTCAATTACTATGCTGCGATATATTCAATATATGCATATATCTGTACTTACAGTTAAAATAATGCAACGCATATACAGATATATGGATTATTTAACCCATTGAATCCTTTGGCTAGCACGGTATAGACAGCACCAAATTAAGTATGCTATCGATTGCATTAGCAAAAAAAATATACGTGTTTTTTGTTTGTCTATTCAACTGTTTATTGCAAAATTATTTAATCAAATTTCTGAAAAATTCGAAATTTTGAAAAACTAATTATATCAAACGTTTCTACCAAGAAAACCATGAAAAAAAGCTTCGTACCATTTATTTATTTTGCAATAAATTGGCACTGTTTTATACTCTGCTAATCATGGGATATATATCTGTTGTGACGAATTTATGAGTGAATTTGGTATTCACTCGGTAATTTGTTTTCACGCTCTTTCGTTCCATTATAGTAGTACGATTCATTGTTAAAATCGTTGCTTAAGTCTACGATTGTGAGCTTGCATTGAGAGAAAGTTTAGTTTCAGTCCCCATCTCTTGATGACCTGTTCTATTTACATAGTGGTAAAGCGCGCTTTCGAGTCTTAGACATATCGGAAAGGGAATCCTCAGAGCAAGTTAAATCATCATTGAAATCATTGTAAGTGAAGAGAAAGGTTTGGCCTGAATGTACTCTATTAACCTTTACAGGGCTGGGATTTTTCAGTGCAAAATTGATGTCACAGACAGGGCTTATTCATTTGTAAATAGACCCGACATATCCAGGTGAACTACCCTCTCCCCAAGTGTCCACTAAAGTGCCCAGGTCAGTCCGGAAAACTTTGGCCAATACAATAAAATAAATTCAAATGTGGCTTTACCGTTCTTTCTTTGGTTTTTCAAAGGTACTAAATATAAAATTGGTTCTTTGAAGATCGATCTAGCCCTTAATACCTTTTACAATAAAATAATTTTTTTTTCTGTTGCTGATTACGAATCAGAAGTCAACAATTGAAAATTTTCACATCCAAGATAGCGGATCAAATATGGCGACCATTCTTTTTACTAAAATTGCTTTTCGTCATATTATTCTGTCAAAATGTTCACTCGGGGGTTTTCGGCATCGCTGATTACGAATATAAAGTCAAAAAATAAAAATTTTCAAATCCTAGATGGCGGACACTTTTTTTTCTAAACTTGTTTGTCTTTGTATTTTTCCATCAAAATTTTCCCTTATCTCTTCTTCAATTTGTTATCAAAGGCTCTAGCGGAATAAGCATGTAAAAAGTGCCCCACTCGGATTTTTTTCGGACTTTTTTTATAATTACCGTAATGAAAAAATATGAGGATCGTGCAAGTTTCAGCCCCCAACTCCAAAAAGCACATCCCGAAGGTTAAAAAACGTATTTTTTCTTATATTTTTTATATCTCATCGCAGTTTTAACCGATTTTCATGATTCTATTCGATTTTTTCAAAGGCTATAGGCGTATAAGCGAATGAAAAGTGCCCTCTCACAGATTTCGCTGAAATTTGGCGACCTTAAATAGTTTTGAAAAGTATGAAAATTCTCAAAAATTCAGCTCCCTAACCTCAAAATTAAGCTCAAAAATAGCATTTTTTGTTTTTTAGGCTTTTTGAGATATCTTCGTGGCATTTTTATCGATCGAAGCGTAATTTTTTTAATGAAAGGTCTTTTTGAGATGCATACAAGAAACCTAAAATTAATTATCTTTACAAAATTAGAAAAGTTATTCGAGTTTAAAAACTTCAAATCAATTTTATTTTTGGTTTCCCTAGAGACACCACTGTAGAAAAAAATTTATTTTATGCCCTTTTCAAAACTCTTTCGAAGTATACTATATTTATATTTCATGTAACAGGACAGGATTTAGGATTTAGGAGAATAAAAATACGCGGTGCTCGGGAGTCGAACCCCCGACGTCGAGAGTACGAGGCGAGCGCCCTCACCACTGGGCCATTACCG
>UELU01089336.1:2201-12501 GCA_900490025.1 Megastigmus dorsalis
TAAATCATTCTATTTACTTCTACAATATTTTCAATTTCTTTGCTATTGTAAATTAAAAATACTATTCGTCTCGGACTCTTTGGTTCGCGGCCTATAAGTCTGATGTGATAAGAGTTCTTCCTTATACCAACAACCACTGGTTCTATTTTATATTTGGCACAATCGTCCATTCTTCAAATCCTATTTCCTAAAATAAACCCTATGCATTGGTATGACTCCTCAACTATTAAGGCAGGTTTGCGGTGGATTTGCCTTATTTATTCAATAATTTTTATTTCATACAAAAAATAATCTTTATTGTTTAAACATTTTGAAGATATAAAAAAATTTTTTTTTTTACGGATTTTTCTTGACAAAATGGCCGCCTCAAAATTGTTCTTTTGTTTGACTATCGACACGATATCTCACCAACGGATCATCTGAAATCAAAAAACTAACTAGATTCTTAAAACTTATAGTTGTGGCTATTGCATAGTCTAGGATATTTCATTTTTACCGAAAAAAAAATGGCGGACTTTTGAATTTTTTGGCTCTATTTTTGCAACATAAATTGTTTATAACTTTTTGAAAAATTTATTGATCGTTATAATCCTAGATCATACAAAAAGAACATATATCAGGAGTAAGCTGTTCAAATTTCAACTGAATCGGTGCAGTAGTTGTTTTTAAATCGTGTCGATAGAGTTGAAAAGCGTTGTTTCGAGAAAAACGCGTTCAAAGTTTTTTTTTTATGAAAATTTGAGAAAAAAGGGTCTTACACTCAATCAGCGATGCCAGCTCCATATATAACTCCTTCAGCTTCCTCGTACGCATCATTCTCTCGTATTCACTTTTGCATGTTTTACAAATCACAATGTTCTGTAAGGCCAAGAATACACTATAAGAGACTATACAGTATAGCATAGTTGGATCGAATGCAACTTGAAAATCAGGATCACCATTATGAATTTTTTTTGCAGAAGTACTAGTTAAACTTGACTCAGCATCAGAAGTATGCCGATTCCCGTGAAACGAGCGTTTGCTTGATCGGCCTGGCTTATTTTCGTTCTCTCTGCTGCCCTTTCGATCACACATAGTAAAAATACTACTTTTTCACAACGGTTCAATTTCACAATGACGTGACGCTTGGGATGACTGAGCGGGCACTGAATTAGGTAAATGGCCACCAAAACTGCTATTTACGAAAGGGGATAGGAGCAGGACTAGGATTAAAGATGGAGAGGGGGGCAGCGACAGCGCAACGCCGGCCGCTGCAGGAGCAGCCGAGCGCGCGCGCTCAAACGCGGTAGGTGCTGCCCTCTTTTCTGCCTGTTCCCGGCCGTAGGAACTAATTGTATGAGTTTTAAAATATTTCTAGATAGTATTGCTATCGAATAATGAAATAAAAAAAAAAATTATTTTTCCAAAAAAATCCACCGCAAACCTGCCTTAAACGAAAGTCTAGGCTAAAAATATTAAACGGAACTTAATACAAAGATTTAAACATTTGTGATGTCCAGACTCTCACTTCTGGACGAGTATGTCTGAGTGGATAACGCTCCACCGAGATTCTTGATTATTTGAAATTATGGATTTATTTATCGACGATTAAATGGGATTGTTGGACTTACTAATTGATGAGTGTAGATCTCTCGTTTGGCTTGTCGCTGCAGATTGATGGGCGAGGTTTTATTTTAAACAAATTCACTTCTTTAATGAAACGAGATTTTCTTTATTGAATTCGAAAAAAGTTTTATAATTTAAAAATTGATATTCGGTATTTAAACGGCTGTCGATGGTAGTTAGCAAGTTTTTACAATATAGTTATTTTTATCGATTTTGATATATTTATTAGTAACCTGCGTAGCACGGAGCGTCGCGGCAGGTAGATCCTGAGGAGCACGAAGCTTCGTCGCAAGACCGAGTCAATGACTGCTTTATTGTCCTCCTTTAATCGTTTTTAAAGGATCAAAAGTGTGTCATGATTTGAGGTTTTGCGTATGTAGCTTCGTGCTCGTTTCATACTTATTTCGAAATATTGCGGAATGCATCGTTTCCTGAGCTTTTACTTTTTTTAATGTGTCGAGTAGACTCTATGGCGTCAAAAGTTGACGTTTCTCCTATTCTTACTATATTAGCACAGCAACATCGAGCATAGAGCTTCATCCGTAATGCTGTATTGTCTCAGTGCTTTCTCTTTAAAGACTTGATGGCTTGAAATAGCTCATGCTCCTACTTTGATTAATAATCTCCAGACTTCCAGTCACCTCTATGTAAGTATCCATATGCAATTCGTACATCTAAAGATTCCGATACACTACTCCACTAATTATGGAATTATTATGGAAATATTTATTATGGCACAGGATACTTCAGCAAAGTCAGTAGGAATGCTACAATGCAATGTAAGCTTTATGGTTTGTTGGTAGCTGGCGGATTCTTGAAATTCTATCAGCCATTGTGAATAAAAACGCAGGGATAATGAAAACAGATAAATATCAAAATAGCACATTGTATGAGGGGTATTCAAAAAGTAAGTTTCCCTGTGTTGGGAAAAAAATAAAACACTAGTTTTAGGCTATAAAAATAATTTGACTTTATTCTTTTACTCTTAAACTATTTTTGTACGTAGTCGCCTTGGACTTCAATACATTTTTTGTGTCTGTTTGCAAGCTTAAACAAACCTTCCTTAAAAAATGGCGTGCCCTGTTTTTGGATCCACGATTTAACGACTTTTTCGATTTCGTCATTTGAAGCGAAGTGCTGGCCACCCAAACTTTCTTTTAACTTTGGGAAAAGGAAATAGTCACTTGGTGCGAGGTCTGGAGAGTAAGGTGGGTGTTCGAAAATTTCCCATTTGAATTTCTGAAGTAAGGTTTGTGTTTTTTTGGGCGTCCTGCACGCTTGCTCATCATGCACTTCTGTGCGTCCCTCGAGAAAATCTGTGCGCCATCTTCGCACCATCTGCACACTCATACAGTCTTAACCATAAATAGTCACCAATTCACTGTGAATCTGATTGCCGTTTAACCCTTTTGCAGTTAAAAAACGGATAATCACACGTAATTCACAATCGGACCCGCTTTGCACTGGTAGCTCCATGATTTTCGATCTCGTACTGCTGAAAAAAGTATTCTTGACCACCAAAACCAATTCCGCTCTTATCGGTAGGACCTAAACTGAAACTATGATCAGCTCAAGTCCGCTAGGTGGCGTCTGAGAGAAACGCCAAACTAGGGAAACTTACTTTTTGAATACCCCTCGTATTTTATATATTATATTTGTTTAACAAGAGATCGACAGGGGAAATAAGAGATGAGTGCGACCGGCATTCACTGGGCCAGCGATGAACGAGATGAGCTCAGCAACATCGGCAACAACACCGACTACGTCGTCCCATGTAATTGTACTTCCGCGTGGGGGACGAAGCGCGCACGGCACGGGTTTTATAAACGCGTGCCTTTTTGCGTTACCGTGGTTGTTGTTGCGGTTTTTCTCTAGCAACAGAGCAAGGCTTTGTACGCCGGCTCGTCACCAAGCAATCAGTTATTGTAAATATATAAATATGTGAATATTAAAGAAGAGATCGATCATTCTTTGTCAAAATAAATAACATTTTATTTATCGCCTGAACCGATTACCTTATATACCTTGTATATCTTATGCTTGTCTTGTCCCATCAATTTCCGACCTCCTTTTTTTAATGCGCGGAGATTAACTAACCATGCACGTAAATCTTTAAGGCATTAAAAAACTTTTATGGATGAAATTTTACAATTATAAAAGGTTTAATAAAAATTTGTAATAAAATAGCAATAAAAGTAGAGACATAAAATGAAATAAGATACATCATAAGCTAGTATTACTGTTTACTGAAAGTATGATGAAATTTTGTGGCTTTTAAATCCCTTTATATTAAAATATAATTTATAAAATATAATTTATTATTATTTTAATAATAATGGAAAACCGTATAATTGACTAAGGCTGAAATCGTATAATTGAATACTCTATTGTCAAATAGTATTTCAAAAACATAAATTGGTCAGTTATGTGGTTTTCCTGGTACGCCACAGATATGCAAGCTACAAATATTTCGTATGTCTATATAACCACTGAAGATATTACTTCTATCAAAAACAAATTAAATAGGACCAAAATAATATAAGTTTTTATTCTCAACGTAGTATATATCAAATCAAATATTAATTATTTTCTTATGTAGATACTCAATTGATTGAGTTCTATTTTTTATTGGATTCTACGCTGTACCTAATTAAACTATAAGTGCGTACGTAAAATACTTCTGGACATAGTTTAGTTGTTGTTTCTTAAAAAATAAAATGATAAGCGCTCATAGACGAGTAAAGAACAATTCCATTTTAATTTATTTGTTAACTTTGAAACTGTTTTTAGAACCAATTTATTGAAACTTCTTCCTGGTTAAAGCACTACAAATAGTATTTAAATTTAGAAAGAAAGCACGAATAAATTGTTTTGTCATTTCAAAATTTGGTATAAGAAGAAATTTATCAAAGTTCTAGCGAAATACGTAACTTGAGTAGTGGGCACAACTAAACAAAATATCGTTCGTATACTATTTGCCATTAAAGTAACTGGCAAGATTAGTATATAAAGGCTAAAATATAAGCACGGTAAAGGGTAAGGCTCAGTTATTATATTCTTTTCCATACTTAATGTTAAATGCAATTTAACCTTAATAAATCTATGAAAAGATCCAAAAAGTTGTAACCATCTTTGAAAAAAGAATGATATTTTAGAAAGGGTTCAACTAATAAAAAAACTCGAGTGGAAATGGGGACATACCTACTTACTTTGTAATGGTCATTTATACAGAAAAATACTAATATATAAACTTATTCATGATAAATTGTGTAAAAATTGTTATTTATTAATAATAAAACATGAATATCGTCGTTATATTATACACGCAAAAAAGTATAGTATCAAAAAATTTGCGTCAAAAATTGTTCAACTTTGAAGGATGATTACCCAGCTTCAGATCAACGTAGCAGAACTTTTTTTTTTATTAAAGCTTGAAATCTCAGCCTTTTGATGCAACTGTTTAGATTTCTGTTTAGAATTAGAATACCAAAATTTACAAAGATTGGCGATGCACACGGAGTTAGATATTTTTTTCGAATATTCTACGAGTTCTCTACGATTTTTCCTTGCAATTGTAAGTACGACGTTTTGAAACTATTTTTGAAATAACACTATTTTTAGAATAAAGTTGAGTATTTATAATCTAATCGAAACTACTCATTATCTGCTTTTTCTTGTCGCATAGGTGCTGGAAAAAAAATTTTTTTTTATCTAATAATTTTCTTTTGGTTTATGATGAAAAATAGATTTTTATAATTTATTTTGCAATTTTTTTGTATGTTTAAGCTTACTTAAAAAGTTTTTAAATCTAAAAAGTGCGTTTGAAATAGCTTTTAAGTTTTCAATTACCTACAATGTAAAACTTAATTGAATAAAATTCATAGTATAATGAGAAAATGATAAATAACAAAAAACAATTGCAATGTAACATAGAATAAAATTTTAATTATCACGAGCAAATTATTATTTTGTTGTCTTTTGATGCAGAAAGAAGGCAATAAAAGTAGCGAAAGGGAAGAATTAAATGTCTGACTCACGAATCGTGACACATAAAGCAATTTTCAAATCGTGGGCACATAGAGCAATATTCGACGCAAATTTTTTTGTGTTATATTTTTTTGCTTAGTGTATTATATTTTTATAAATGTTAACATTGAATGTACGAATCCTTAAATATTCATATGTAATGAAGCGTACCACTGAAAACCACTAATTGGAATGTACCGAAGCAAATACAAATATGAGTGTCATCGATTTTATATACCTATTCATGTATACATATTTGCGCAACAATCATTATTTTATATTGTACATGTGCCACAAATTCACTTAATATAATAAAATTGAAAAAAAAAAGATTGCGGTAAAAATTTGTTATTTATATTATAGTTTTATTTTACAAGTATTATGAAGATTTAATTTATTCATGACTTTAAACAATTATCAAGGAGATAACCAAATATCTGGGCCCTGGATTTTCTTGAAACTTTTAGGAATTACATTTTGTCTAAGATTATATTGAAAAGGCCCTGAAAATCAATATATTTATCAGTTTTCATAATCAGAATGTACATTTATGAATTGTTTTTTAATATATATTTAGATATACAATAATGCATAAAATCAGTATGAATCGATGAATGTCTTCATTTCCAAGGCTTATTTAATAAAATGTAATTCCTGAAAATCTCCTCATTAGTAGTAACTCCATTTGTTCGAAAATAAAAATTTCAAACGAAATGTCTGCATATATACATATTATTCATCAAAGTTCAAGAAGCATCTTCCAATTTCTTACCAACTTAAACTTTTCATTACAACGACATTTCTGAACGTGATTCTGTGTAACGTTAAATTATAGATCTAAATTGTAACTTTTGAAGTCTTTTCAACTACCCAACTCAGTTAATCGGTTTCATAACTGCAACACCCAGTAAAGCTTTAAGATTGAGACCCACTTACTTTATGTAAAAGTTCTTATATATACACTGTGAAACAATTAGAACTTTTTTTCATAGTTTTTAGTTCATATTTTTAGAACTAAAAACTCCCTTAGAGTTTATTTTAATTCAAACAAAAATTTAAATAGATACGTTTATTAACATACGCCATTATATTATAATGTAAGTGATAAGATCAACGTATGCAAATTTTTAAAAAAAGCGCTAAAAAGAATGAAACTATCTAAAGCGGGGCGTATGAAAATTAGGGATATTAAACTAATCCCGAGGTTTAATTTGGTATCCTAGTCAGATAGCTTTACTCTTCATTCTCAAAATCAGTTTTAATAATATCGTGGCTAGAAAGAGATCTAATTGTACTTGGCAATTTTGATTATATTAGTATAATTGACCCAAGTTTATTAAATTAAAAAACAAGTCCATTTTCTCTCATTGTTAACGAATCGCCATTTTGCTCTATAAAATTGTAAGTAAACAATTCGGGTACTACGCTGGAAGTGGATTTAAATGCTTTGCATATATAGTTAAATTAACCAAAAGTAAGTTATATCATATAAACTTGACGAAGGTGCAAATGGGGTAATATAATTCAATTTTCACTTCTACAAGTTCATGTAAATTCGTTGTAAAAAATTTAAAAGTCTATATATAGTTCTACATATAGTTCTATATATAGTTGTAATTAATTATTGTATATAATGAGAAATCGTAGTAAATAACTAACACAACATTTGATCATGCTAATGTAAATATTTTACTTTCAAAACTTGCTGCACTAGGATGCTCTAAGATACTTAAAAAATTTATTAAATTCTTAATGCACGAGAGATTAATTCTCACCAGTCACTCTGGCAATTCTTTAAGACGTGTACACAAAGACGTTCCTCAAGGTGGAGTTTTAAGCCCCTTGCTGTATATTATGTATGTAATAAATATATGTGCTGAGGTTAAAAAGAGCATTATAATTTCACAATTTGCTGATGATATTGCGGTATGTGTCAAATGCGCATCTACTAAAAGAGGGAAAAAATGATTGAGAATACCATCAAGAAAATAAATAGCAACCTACTAAAATTAGGCCTAAAACTCTCCCCTTTTAAAACTACCTTAGTACAATTTAATAATAAAAAAATAAAACTTGGTAGCACAGAAATAAATATTGGTGACTGTGTCATTAAATCTAGTAAGTCCGCTCGTTTCCTTGGAATTGTATTCGATTACAACATGACATTTAGTGAACAAATTAATTCAGTCTATAAAAAATGTTGTAAAGCTCTCAATATAATGAAATTTCTGTGCGGCACTTGGTGGGGATCTAATCCGGTAATCCTAGCTACACTTTATAAAAGCTTCATTCGCTCTATTATTGACTGTTGCTGTTACATATATTTTCCGAAACAAAAGAATCTAGTACAAAAACTAGAAAAAATACAATATGCTGCAATAAGGAGCGCGCTGGGCTACCGAAATAGTACTCCCACCAACATATTACTCGGAGAATCTAAGCTAACGCTTTTGAAAGATCGAGCTATTTTTTTGTGTAACTGATTCTTATCAAAATCCTTATCTATTAAAAACTCATTCATCAGTAAATCTATCAAAAGCTATTTTCATATTAGCAGAAAACATCAAAGTAGTAAACAGTATATTTCACCAATGTGTTTTAGACATAATAAATACTGGACTTCTTAATAAAATCAACACATAATTGGAAAACGTAAATTTATACTGCCACGATTACAACACCATTACTACTTAATCTTTTTCTTCTGAACTTGGAAAAAGTATTAAGGAACTTGCTGATCCCAACTTAATTATTAACGAACTGTCGAAAGAAAATAATGCATGTGATATATTTACTGATGGTAGGAAAATTTTAGGCGCCAACGCCGTAGAGTCAGCCTGTATAAACTATAAGTTAAATGTAAGCTCAAGTAAAGCTATCGACATAAATTCTTCAGTTTATACTGCTGAATGCATCGCTCTAAATGAAGCGCTTTCTCTTGCTTTAAATAACCAACATCGTAATTTCCTTATATTCTCGGATTCTTGCAGTGCTTTACAGTCCCTTGAGTCCACAAAATGTAACGCTAAAACAAATCCTTATATACTTGATATTAAAGGAAAATACAATCGTTTTAAGCATGACAACCCTCACGAAACTAGCATTAAACTGTATTGGATTCCTTCTCATGTGGGAATTCGGAGAAATGAGGAAGCCGACTTGCGGGCAAGATTACGTACTCGATCTGATACTATCGATATACCTATTGTCCCTTATTCCGATATGTATTCGTCATTTCAGTTAAAAATGTACTCACAAACTGCACTATATATAAAAGAAAGAGACATGGAGATATGTAAAACGTTTTTTCAATACTTTTACAATGAATGTAAAATCCCATGGTATGCAAGTGCCATGGTATGAAACTCTCCAGAAATTTTGTAGTTACTATCAATAGAGTCAGATCAGATCACTACGGCTTGGCCGCTAGTCTATCCCGCGTCAAAATAATAAGCGACCCTAAGTGTAACTATGGCTTTGAAACTCAAGACATAAACCACGTTGTATGGCAATTTCCTCTCTACGATTCTAAGCGCATTAAATTAATAGTCTCATTAAATAAACTGTCATATTTCTTACCACTGGATATCTCAATATTAGTGTCCGAACCAGATATTAAGCGTGACAATGCATTCACTCCTTTTTAAGTAAATGTAGCTTGCAAATTTAGGATATTATGAAATTTATAGTTATAATGTGTTAATCTTATTAGCTAAAAGCGAATATACTGCAAAAATCCTTTTTCTTTTTATAATATGTTCTTTTTTGTAAAGTTGTTATATGTATATACTTGATTAGCAGAAATAAACCAAACACGGTTTAAAATGCTTAATTAAAAAAAAAAAAAAACAACATCAAAGATACTATATATTTTTCTTTTTTAAGTTTAAGATCTTATATATACCTATAGTAAATTATATTGGAACATTAATTTTTTTTAGTAGAAGCTAAAAGCGCCGGTAGTATGTGATTTAAGTAAGGTCCCCGATGAGGGGCAGAGTTACCCATATCCGTGATGGGCATCCTCCTTTCATTATTTGTTGTTCCAGGGATCTCAAAACGGTAGGATATTCGCTCCAGTACTAATGAGTTATTGCTATCAAGTATGGAAATTATTTCTTTTTATGTAACCTAATTTCATCCACAAACGTACGTACTAATTATTCCTGGAACAAACATTTACTGTTCTCGCGAATTGTATTTTCAAAATAAACAGATGCATTTGCTATTTCATCCACTTATGAAGCTCAATTATTATAGCATGCAAATCATGAAATAACGGTTTTATTCTTTATTCAATTATATAGACTATAACGTGAATCAATATACAAATTGTATTTAATTTACGTTTACAACATATAATATTTTAACAATTAATAGGCATATCAACGTTCAGAGTAATTCTATTTTTCGATGCGCGGGTGGGTGCAAGCGGTATCGCAAAAAATTGACTTGGACTTTCGGCTCTATGTTACAATAACGTTGTCACGGAGTTTGACGAGTCGTCGCAATACGATAAGAAGAGCAGCGCGACTTTTTCATTAAGACGTCGCACCTCGTATCCAACTCGCATGCAACAAATAATGTTAATATACTTATTTCCGTACAAAGTTTACAAAGAGTAAGAAAGAATTTCAAATTCTGAATCCTACATCAGTGACACGTCCAT
>UELU01089341.1:0-22133 GCA_900490025.1 Megastigmus dorsalis
AGATTCGCATACAAAAGAAGAGGATTGTTGATGAAGTTGAGAGGAATCAATTTCATCCAAGTTCGTTTCACTTTTATCACTGAGCAACAAATCTGCAGTTTCAATAATAACCATACTTTTCTCGTCATCACTAATTATTGCATCAAATTGCACCAATTCTATGTTGTTTTTAACGTAGAATGTTTTCTGTTTTTTTCGTCGTCTATATTTTTTGCACCGAATTTTATTTTTTTTTCAGACAATTTTTGTACACTTTTATTTCAAATCAAAACACTCACTTGCACGAGCTTAAATCTAACCTTACGCAACGCTTAACCGACGCATGCGCCACATGTATAATTTGAATTTTTCACGATTTTTTAGCGAAAATTTACTCTAAAAAATAGCTTAAAGTTTTATTAAAAATCCTATTAATTATTAGTGAATAGACTAATTTTGCTCGCGAAATTTCTAACAGGGTATAATTCGATGAAGTAAATTGAATCAATCTATATTCTCGTAATTACACGAAACTTCAAGTTGCGTACTTAGCGCACCAAGTGGCATCCAATCATCCCCATCTCAAAAATGCCGAAATTAATTAGTCCAAGACACACCGTTATTCCATGCCGCAATTACAAATACGCACACATGTCACCGCTCAACATCCCAATAATGCTTAACTCGATCCGACTAACATATTCCACCCAGTGAAACAGAGCATCGCGACAGTTGACGCATCGTTCGACGCTCCGCGAAAATCCCGCTGCGACTTTCCACTCCAATCGCGTACATACAGGGCCAAAAGCTACCAGCAGCAGCAACGAAGTCGTGCGATAAAACGCGAGGGAACGTGAACAAGAGAGAGCGATATACGTATATATATACGTGCAGGCGATAAAAAGAGAGAAAAAGTAGGTACCGCGCAGCTATAAGAATAACAGAAAAAGGGCTACACGAGAAGGGCGAGATAGGACGGAGAAGGAGGGAGAGAGAGAGGAAAATTGGCACGAAGCCAGGCACCACGCGCGCAACGCGACAAGCGGCAGCAACGAGAGCAGCATTCGGGTCGCGAACAGCACCAGCAGCGGCAGCAACCCTCTCGATATATTATAGCTGTATATGTATAGCTGGTGTACACACTGCTGCACGTGTGCATGCTGCTGCTGCTGCCGCTGCCGCTGAGGCGTTCAATAACAATTTGCAGACGTGGCTGCGATTCAAATTTCCCACTTCCGGTACTACGAGCATCCATTGCTCCCTCGTTGTATGCTCGGGACGTGCAGCGCGTCTCTCTGCTGTATATAAGAGCGTCCCGTTCTGGTGTCTTGCAGGGAGCGAGGGATATTTTTGACGGGTACGGTTACGTCTTTTGTATTAGGCGGCCGAGGACCGCCTGGTCAATGGATGGGGGAAACTTTAGTGGTTGGTTGTTGATGGAGGAACGAGTTGTGTATGGTTACACCGATCGTCTAGCTCTGAGATATTCATTGCGACGACGAAATTTTGATAAGCTGAAATGATAGAATTTTTCCGAGCGATGAGCGCGTAATGGCTAGTTTAGTTTTAACAGAGGACTGGGGCTTTTGGAGATAGAGTTTAAGGAGGGTAATTCGATTTCGAAGCGGGAAGAGAAGCCGAGGTGTATGTATAGGGGGACTGGTGTACGGGCTGCAGACTTGGTAATCGATGAGTTAATGTTCAGTTTCATTGAAGTTCAGCGCTGCGCGAACTATATATGTATCAAAGTTGATTTGAATTCAAGGGCCGTGTGGCCGATATTCATAGATGAAATTTTAATGGTATATACTGTAATATAGTGTAGTAGCGTCTGAAATTGTGAAATATGGAAATAATTTCATTCGGTTATCGTACCGTACATTTAAAGTTTTTGTTAATTATCGATCGGACAATCGGTTTCTCTGCATTTTTATATATCAAGTATAGCTTGTGATACTGTAGACTTTGTCACTCGATAGGAACTTCTTTGATTTCCAGAGTCAACATTGTCTAGATTATGAAGACAAACATTCGATATTGTTTCGATAATAATACTAATGAGTGCGCTGCATGAATATTTAAAGGGCTATGGAAAAAAAAAAAAAAAAAAAAAAAAAAAAACCTATCCATTATGAATTAATACATGCAATTTTACTGGCTGAAACGTGAGCTTGACTGTCTATCCAGACTGCGCACGATTTTTTACCTCAAACAGGCAATTCCATTTATTTCAGCTCTTATAACAATCCATTCCCCTTAACGGCTATATAAACAGCCCCCGCTCCACTGTCTAAACAGATCGTATAGCCCATTAATAACCATCTACTCGAGCATTCGCAACATTCAGCTCGTGTA
Source organism: Megastigmus dorsalis (assembly GCA_900490025.1). Lineage (NCBI taxonomy): Eukaryota > Metazoa > Arthropoda > Insecta > Hymenoptera > Megastigmidae > Megastigmus > Megastigmus dorsalis. The sequence continues at coordinate 2,335 of UELU01089341.1, forward strand.
TACAGACATATGTATGCGCATATACCGACGCGCCGATCTTATTGGAATTTTTGTTGCAGGTGATTCGCTGCAGTCCACGCCGTTGGATCGGGCCTACAAGAGCAAGGTTCTCGGCCACTATCCGGAGTCGGTGCCATGGAATCCCTTCGACGAGCACGCGGTCTGCATGGTAAATGGCCAATGCGCGCCCGATTCCCATAATATCGATCAGCTGTTTTCAGCCCAACCCCTCCTCGCGCCCCTTGCATGTACGACCGTGTCTACTACATGTGTGCGCGCTCGCACAGAGATGCGTGACTCATGCTTCTTTTGATATACAACATATATACGGAGCGCGTGTGCATTTACCATTGCTGCTGCTGCTTCTTTTTTTTTCTTTTTTTTGTACTTTTGAACGCACTCGCTGGGCAAGCGTAGACTTATCGATTTATTTTTTTAAAGGGGTTGAAAATTCGCATTGGTTTAGAGCGAGTTGGTAAAGGGTGGAGTGGTGTTATTTAGGGTTTCAGAGGGGTTATTGGGTGCACGATAGTCCAATACGCGTGTAAAAAAGGTCTAGTTTCAGGATAATGAAGTTGTGGAAAAAGTATAAGCTTTTTTTTGTGATTAATGGTCAATATTTCTAGATGTATGTATAGGGGGGAGGCAGAGTATACGTGTGCAGGAGGCAAACTTGAGAATGATGAATATTTTTAAGCCGAAGGCTTTCTTAACGCTATTGATCGGCTCTATTGTAACATGTGAAATAAAGCATCAAATCAAGGGATTAATCGCATGCTACTATTACTATATCTATAGCATTTATTTTAAAAATATTTAGTTTAAAAAGTATGTATATAAGATGTAAAATTCTGTAGCCCGAGCTAGATTGATAGTTTGCTCGCTTTTTCTGCGCCGTGCATATATTATGCTGTAAATTTTGATGAATTTTACGAGCCCTGAATTAATCTGCTGTCACTTTTTATGAGGCCCTTAAAAATTTTAATTTTAATTATATAAGCTTTACGTATAATAAGCATTTACCATCCCTCGACGATATTTCCGGAAGAAACTATAAATTTTGATTGATTAAAATTTTGTTCTCTGATAAGCAGCTTTAACGTCAATTTACACGGTGAATTTTAAACATCTAATTCATTATGCAAAAAGTTAAACCCGAACGTGTACAAATTAACAGTAAAATTCTTTAGAATATCCCAGCATTCGATCCCCTCATCTCCTTGAAATAACTCGAAACAAAAAGAATGAAAGGAATCCGCTAACGCACCTGATTTGTTCCTGCCTGCCAGTTATGCCTGCCGAGCGGACTGCGCTTTCGCACGCAGAAGCACTCGGTGGAGCCGTGCTTCCACTCGTTCGTCCTTACGAAAGAGGACGGCCACAGGACCTACGGCTTCAGTCTGGTCTTCTACGAGGAGTGCCGCAACCGGAAGATCTGCGCCGCCATGCAGACCCTACAGGCCATGTTCATCACCGAGCTGAGCAGCGGCCAAAACGGCACACCTCCGCAGTGAGTTTACACGCTCGCACACGCACACATATACATCCTCTCTGTATTCTCTTTTTTGGCTTTCTTTCCGATATACCCGCGGGGGAGACTCTTGGCCAATTTATATTCGCCGCTTATCCGGCTCCCTTTTATACATGTATCGTATGTATCTTGCAGCTTTTTTTCCGATGGCGCGCTTTGTTGCGGTACGCGATGCAGAATGTTTCGATTATTTTTGAACAACTCTCGAGGATACTTCAAGGATGGATGATATATAGTATCGCGCTTCAGTCTCTCAGCCACTTAATTTGTTTTATGCGTCTTTTTTTAAATTGATAATTTATCGCATTAATTAATTATAAACGTTAATCGCGGAGTTTTTGTTAAAGGATCGATCATAATTGTTAAGCTCGTAGAATTTTTTGAAAGCCTTTCAATTCTTATTAATCTGAATTATTAAGGGTAATTTAAGGGTAAAATGGGATCAGCTTGTATCTGAAGATAATGTGTATTTGGAGCTTGATTAATTGGTAATTGAGGATTTCCAGGCCACGAAAAGGACAGGACGGACATAATACCAGGTCACTCCCTAGGCACTTCAAGTTATCCACACACTCGCCCGCGGCTGCTTTAGCCTACTACGACTCGGCCAAAGACAAACTCCTAGTTACCAAATCGATATCTCTTATTTGTCAGCAACCGTATCTTCATGCTGCCAAAATGTTCCTAACAAATCTTTATAAGTAAGTGCACTGCAGACCCTTATTTATTGGATGATATTATAGTAAATAAATCCTTTGGACGTACATTACACACTTTGTCTGCTCGCGTAAGGAAAGTCGGATATCAATGTTTCAAGCGACATCGCGTCGTTGACACAACGATATAAGCATTAATTATAATTATTTTGAATGAAACGAAATGAAATGAAATGAAAATAATTATTTTCATCGTTGAATAAAATGTTCATTATATTAAAAGCCGCATATAGCAGAGCATGTGAGTATAACGATGGCACTTGGAACTAATTTGCATACAGAGTGTGAGTCATTTTTTAATTGTTAAAATTTATTTTTTACTATGGTAGACAAGAAGGTTCCGGTGCAAAATAACTAGACGCAATTTACGATTATTCGCATTAAAATCACAAGATAATAATAATTAATAATATTCCCTTTTGCTGCCGTCTGCTCAGGTGCGTTCCTAGACATCCCGGTCCGGGTTTCAGCCTCGAATCCTACGTATACAACCTGCTGTACAACGTGCCAACGCCGGTGCCCGGTAAGTCCCTCAAGTTCTACGTGCCGAACGACGAGCCAGCCAAATCGCCCCTCGAGCTCGTCGTCCACCAGCCTCTGCTCACCCACGAACTACCGCTGCTCGACTACTCGCTCAAGGACGTGTTCACGTGGCTGGGCATCGACACGGTCATCCACCTCTTCACCTGTGTCCTGCTCGAGAACCAGGTGCTCATCAGGAGCGCCGACTTCCACAAGCTCATGGTCGTATCCGAGTGCATCACGGCGCTGCTCTTCCCCTACTCCTGGCAGCACGTCTACGTACCGATATTGCCCGCTAGTCTCTATCACTTTCTCGACGCTCCTGTGCCGTTTATTATGGGCCTGCACGCGCAGAACGACACCGGATTGCTCAAAATCGCCGGCGAGGTGAGTTTCCTATACGCGATGCTCTCCTTAGATATATGTACCTAGTGCTGTAACTGCAGTGGACGTGTGACCGCCGATCTCTATTTTTCTCGCTGTATCGAGTTTTGCTATATCGATTTGTTTTGATTGTGGAAAATCGACGGTGTGCTTTTGACCTGAAATCGAGCGAACAATTAGTTAAAGGGAACAGGTTTCCACTTTGAGCAATTTAGAAAGTGCCCAGCGCTCGGAGAGAAAAAAAATCTAAATATCCAAGTGGAACTAGTTTCAGCGGCGTATCTATTAAAGTATTACGTGTTCAATTCAACTTTAATAAATACTTGATTCATTTGTGATGAAAAAGTATTTTATAATTTATTACCATGTTCGTAACCAGTTGATATTTATTGATCATCTTTCTTCGAATTAATGATTTTCTTTATTTTTACAGGCTAACTTATGTTACGTAGATCTCGATAAACAGACCAGCCAATTTCCAGAAGAATTACCCGTGTTCCCGCATAAAATGCAATTTATTGATGAAATTCGAACGTATTTGAATAAGTACAAAGTTCCATATTTGGAAAAGTGAGTGTCGAGTGTTATTTATAATAATGTATATATCTATAAATGAATGGAATTCCAAATAAGAAAATATTTTGTAATACGTGTTTTAGGACTGACAATATGTTTGCAAATTACCTGAATGGTGACATCATGACAAGTAGTTTGACCCTTCCTGGTTCAGGTTTTTATTATCCAAAGAGAAAGCATTCGTTGCACGATGTGCTCGATTGGGATAGGCCTGATTCGGTTCCACAGCCTGATGCAATACAACGAATTCTTGACGTTGTTAAAAGAACAGGTAAAATTGCAATTTAATCACTGTAATTATTATCAAAAAGGTATCCTCTATCATCAATAAAATTAAAACCTTTCAATCTTGAACTTCAGGTGTAGACGTGGATGATATTGACTCTATCGAGAATACACCGAAAAGTCGAATACTCAGTCCTCAAGAAGAATATCAAGAAACATTAATATTCAATAATGCCATGAGAGAAATTTTTATGAACCGTTTTGTCCAACTATTTTCCAGTTATGAGCAATTTGTTATTCAACCTAGTCAGGTAAAATAAATAATAAATATTAAAAATTTAATGTAGTCGAATAAATATATTATTTCAATGTAATCTAATTATATTTTCCAGGACAAAGACGAGTGGTTAAGCAACCGAGATAATATGCATCTATTTGATAAAGCTACATTTTTATCAGAGCAACCGGCTCATCATTTACCCTTTTTATCAAGGTTTATAGAGACGCAAATGTTCGCATCTCTTGTAGATAGTAAAGTAATGTCGATGTGGAATGAACTTGATTCTAACATCAAATTATTCGATAAACGGATTGCGCAATTAAAGTGAGTTTGGTTGCGTATACATCATTATCAGTTTTTAGCTCCATTCATATAGTTGTAATTTATTATTTTCTTTTGCCAGAAAAAGAGTAGGGGAAGGTATTGTTCGATCGACTCGCTACGAAATCTGCACGACGATACCCGAAACTCAAACTCTACTTGAGCAAAGGTTAAATAATGTGGACTTTGAAGTTAATCCCCCGACGGAAGTTATACCTCACCGAGCAGCTTACTTTCGCAGTTTTCCTTTATTAGATAATGTTGCATTAAATAAAGAGCCAACTCAAAGGTACGTACTTTTTAATTTCGTTACTACTGCTACTAACATTAAGCGCTTATTTCCTAACCACACTAATACAACTAAATAATACATCTTATTGCTATTTTCACTGCTGCGCTTTGTACAGTATGCTGCGGTAAGAATTTCTCCACGATAACTATTGATGTTGTGGAAAATCAAATCTTGTTTTTTACCCCATTATTAACTTACTTCTATTTCTTATGACATGTGCAGTAGTCGAAAAGGACAGACTCAGTGGAAGTACAAAATGAAATCACTGGAATCTAATGGGAAGCCGCCGATAGCACAAGAAACTCAGTCGCCTCGACCTCAGACGAAACTGTCAGCTGACATGAGTCCTGCTCTTATCGCACAAGCCAATTGGACATTCGTCGAAACATTACTCAAAGTAATTCAAATAATTTGATACATCCTCACTAGAAAATTAAACCTGCTATTACTAAATATTTTTATACTTGCACACTAAGTGAATTGTTATAGAATTACATTAATAACTTATTTAAAACGATTTAATATTTTTTAATTCAAAGAAATTAATTATTACACAGCAAGGAAAATGTTTTATTTTTTACTAACACGATTTTGTTTTATTCAGGACTGCAAAGCCAAGACAAAACGAATGCTGGTAGAAAAAATGGGTTCAGAAGCTGTTGCCTTAGGTCATGGAGGAGAATCTCTATCCGATGTTGAGGAAAATACTCTAGTAGCTAGCTTATGTGATCTGATTGAAAGAGTTTGGAGTCATGGTTTACAGAACAAGCAGGGCAAAAGTGGACTCTGGTCACATCTTGCCATGTACCAACAACTCGAAGAATGCAACGACAGCAGCAAAACCATCGACGCCAATTATTTATCACCAGGTCTGTTGAATGCTTTATTCATTATGAATCAAATAACTTATATAATATATATGCTATAAATATATATGTACAATTTATGTAAATAACGATTAAATACGAAGCTACAAAATGAAACTATCATAATATAACTTATAAAATATGTAACTAACAAAATTGCTATACTATTTGGATCGCAGCGCTAGCTTGGTGCGTGCTTCGGAAGCGGCTTGACTGTACGTTGCTTACCCAACCATTAACTTCAAATTATTATTAATATGTGTCTAGAGAGCTTAAACTTTATGTGTCGTAGAAGTGTTTATGAATTTACATTTTTACTTGTTTCAGTTCGAATGTAATTAGTAGAAACTCAAATGGGATCGAAATTCATTTTATCTTTTTGTGAAATATGTGTTTTATTGTTTCCTTCATTGTTTTAATGTCAAGTTTAATTGTTTCTTAATAAGTCATGTTAATTTACGGTAGGAAAAAAACATTTCGATGCCGTTAAAGTTGATTTGAAAAATGTTAATTTCTATATTCTTTTGCATTTATTACGTACACTGGACAATACACTTCCTTTTGAGCACTATGTATATTCATGTCAATGATGTAGCAGTCTTTGTTAAGCTTTTTAATCATGCACGATCATTTCTTCAGTTTTTATGTATAATTTCACAGTTTATGTTGTTTATATGTTGTGATTAGCTAAGAAACCGCCCAATAAGCTTACTCGGTTGTCGGATCGTTTGGTTTCTTCCTTGAAAGGCAAACACATTTATGAAATAGCTTCTTATTTCAAGGAAAATATCAGTGGTAAGGTTCATTTCTGTTCTTAACAGAACAATGCTTGAGGATTTGACTTTAATAAATAATACAATAGAGTGATTTCATTACTAATAATTCATTACATAATATAGAAAAAATTGCGGTTTATTAAAAAAAAATCGTTTTTAGAATCTATAAGTCACGTAATAACTATATATGTTTACTAATATTTGTAGTGGGTATAGGTGATGGCCATTTTATATTTATATTTATATTTATATTTATATTTTCAGTAAATTACAGTTTGTAATTTTATAAGAGATAGTCATGTTACCTGTACATAGAAACTATTTTATGTTTTATAATTTTATTTTATTTTCATTCATAACTATATTACTTTAATTATAGTCTATGAAATCTTAAAAATATAATTCAGAAGATTGGCGCATTTTTAAAATACAAAATAGCTGTCTGAAAGTTTAAAAATTAAAAAATTTAACGACTAAACTGAATGATGCTTGTCAGAATTATTATAAGAACACAGAGTACGATAATTGTTTTATGAAAATTTTATTAAATACTGCCGTAAAATAGAAACAATGAATATTTGCAAGAACAGACGTATGTACATGTATATAGTCAATTCAAAAATGTTAAACGCATAACAAAAATTGATAATAGATTACGCTACTAGGGAGGAAAAAACTTAGACTGGCCAATTTTCCTCCCGAGTAGGTACCGTATACTATTTTTTTGAGCAAGGATGAAAATACAACATTCTCGAACAGGCACCGGAAGAGAAACTGGTACTTTTAAAAACCTATTGTTAAAAAAACTACTGTTTTGTATTGTTTTTTGCGAATGTATCAAAATATTTCTATAATAACATTTATATAAGACTTATGTTATAAATGATACAAAGTTAAGAAATGGATTTTTTATTGATTATTATTCATAGAATACGAAATAAACTTAGTTTAATAAAATGTCAAAGGTTTTAAGTAATTTCTTAAATGGCATGTAGTTTAAATAAAATAACTATACTAATTTAAGGTCATGCGTATAATTAACAAAAAATCTAATCGGATTGGATCTATTAGTATTGATAGTAGTTTGTAGTTTGTCATGTAACCGTAGAAAAAAATCTTGCACGTTTCTCAATCGGTTAGGGAAAAATTGGCTTTACTGTCCAAAATTTATTAGTAATAATTCACATGTAATTAATTAAGATATTTTACTTAAGCGTATATCGCTGAACTTTTATCAAATCTTAGTTTTCTGCAATTATAAAATTATTTAAAATTCATTTTCATAAAATATCGCCTACTCAGTATTTTTGCTTACTTAAAATATATTGTTATTCGATTCGTAATGGGCTGTAATACAATTTACTCCATACCAAAGATAATTAACTCTTTAAAATTGAAAATTGTATTATTGTAATTTCATACAAATTTTAAACTAGAGTACGATAAAGGCACTCGTGCTCTTTTACTTGTAATTCATGGTGACCGATAATAATTAACAAATAAGTTAATGGCGTATAAGCTTATTTCTTAAAGTTATTTATCACAGCCCGACATTATGCGTGTTTTTCTAACACATTCTCGATATTTACATTGTAGGTATCGCTTGTAGCTGATTAGTAAAAAGTCGCGATTGATAAATGCTTTCAAAACTTTTACAAACCATCAAGAAAGTCAATTATTCCAAAACCGTCGTCCCACTAGAGCATGTCTTTATTCTTACATTCTGCACGTTGCTTGCGTTTTGGTAGGTATGATAGCTCGATGATCCTGCACGCAAAAAGAAAATGCCAACGACATCGAGCAAAAGTGAAAGAGAGAAAAGACATAACACACACGCGTCTTCTTCTTATATGCATCCCTTCTTCCTACCCGTGTACACAGACCTGTCGAATCTCGCCCTGGAGTCGGACGTGTCGCCGACCCGCGGACCCGGCGACCACCAGCGTCACAAATCGCCGGGGGGTACCGGCGAGCGCCGATCTATCGGACCCGAACAGCTGAGGCCACTGCCCGACTCGTTGATCTTCGACATCAGGAACGTCCAGGCGATGACCGACATCAAGACGCACATCGGCTACGCGAGGGCCTGGGTCAGACTCGCCCTCGAGAAGAAGCTGCTGTCCAGGCATCTCAAGACTCTGCTGTCCAATACAGCTTTGTTAAGGTGCGCTCATCTCGTTGCGAGTTGCAAGCTCAGAGGATGTGAATCTTTACTTGGGCAGTTTCTCAATACGTTATTATAGAGCTTACATTTCTCTTAATCGAACGTTCTTAGTCGTTTTTAGCTATTGGACACATTATTAATCGCGCCAACTTGTTTTTGTTTATAAAAATATAAAAACTTGCGGTAATTATGAGATTATTTAATAGAATATTTTTGCAGGAGTCAGTACAAGAGATCAGCTTTCTTGCGATGCGAAGAGGAGAAGGAGCAGTTTTTGTACCACCTTCTCACGCTCAATGCTGTGGATTACTTTTGTTTCACAAATAACTATCCTATGACGAAATTGCCGTACCGAGTGATCATCTTTCCCAGTAGAAAAGCGAGCGCTGCAAATACCTCGTCCAACAGTTGGATAGCAATTTCGGGAACGCTGTGCGAGACAAATCCTGTAACGATACCAAAAGGAGCATTAGAGTTTGTTTTTCATGTAAGTTCAAATAATAACTACCTAAAACTTGCAAAGAGAATTTGTTTTATGGGAACCTCGTTTAAGATATTTTTTCATTGCATACTTAAATGTTGTTAATGTGTATAAAATTAAAATAAATTTTTTAAATACTGCACAATATTTCATCCTATACGTGAAGGGAAAATAATATTCTAATACATTTTTATTTTAGCACAAAAATTTGGGTGTACTATCGACGCTGAGGATTGGCCACGACAATTCCGGACCGTCACCCAAGTGGATGGTGGAGCACGTAGTCGTTAGGAATGAGGTTACCGGACACACCTTCAAATTCCCCTGTGGCCGATGGTTGGGTCGGGGCATCGATGACGGCTCGACCGAGCGACTGCTGGTTGGCGCTTTGGTACCCAAGAGTATAGACAGTGACGAGCTCGTAGAGACGTGCTCGACACCGCCGCGGTGCAGGTCACCGAGCATACCTAGACGGCCAACGCTTTCGCACAACGAGCTGCAGCAAATGCTCGGTACTGCAGCTTTTTATCCATTTTAACCGTTTTCATTCTTGTATGGGAAAGATTGATACAATAATAATGAGTCAAATTATTAATAAGTAATGATCCGGACGACATTTGGAGTTTTAAGTCTTCATTTTAATAATGTTTTTAATTTTTTCTTTACCATGACGTATCCTTGGACGAAAAATCTTAAATACTTCTAATACCCGAAGGAGACAGCTGAGCTTGCTGAAACGTAATCAGGATCATTGATTATTAATGGTTGGACTCATTATTGTTGATCAACTTTTCCCACAATAGTACGCTTATCTGACCGATATTTTTTGAGATCTAGTATAAGTAGTTGCTGTGGTTCATGTTTTACAAATCATGTAATAATAAAACCAATTTTGCATCGAATCTTCACACCTAACAAATCTCTGATTGGCAAATTTTCAAATTGTATTATTTCTATTCTCTTTATACATATACTAATATTTTATTGTTTATTTTGTTTAGGTGAAGCTGTAAATGCAATAGTAAAATATCATTATCGAAAGGAACCTCAAGATGGATCGCTTACTGCATTGTTGTGTGGTGAAGGCGGTCTCGTTCCATCTCTTGAACAAATTTTTTTGTATGGCTTTAAAAATCAAAGGATATTTGGTAGAAATTTTTACGTCTGGGACTATTTTAGTACGTTCATAAATTTATGTTCAATCATGATGATACTTATAATTACCAATTATATGAAATGTTTTTTCAATGTTTAGTACGAGTCAAAGAAAATTTCGAGATGATTTTATTAGAAGAAATGGATGAGTATTCTCAGCGGCTTAATAGAAACAAGAGATTACACGCTGAAAGAAATCAAAAGTTTGCAGTTTTGAGGTGTTACTGTCACTTACTCGACCAGATAAATACTTTTAGCCAAACTCTTGGTAAAGATGGCAAGTTTCAACTTTTTATATGTTTGGCTACAAGGTAATTATAATACGTTTCTAGTACTCGAGAATCAATAATAATACTTAGACATGCTATATTAAAATAACATTTATTAATTATTTTAGAGAGCAGTTGTTGCATCCAATGATACGTCCAATGAGCGAAACTCGTTCTACTATAGATATGTATGAAGAAACATCTTTCCTGCGAAATCCAACGCTACTTACTTTCCTTGTACAAATTATCGAGCCTCTCAGTAGTTTTCACATTGTTCTTGAAAAGAGTTTGACCCATGGAATCTCAAGTTTATGCTAATGTTTAAAAACTATCAAAAAACTATCAAAAACTTGGTTACTAATTAAAATTGGTTAGTAATTGTCTCTGATCCATAATGTGCACAAAATTTTTATGTACTCTGCGATAGAAAACCTGACTATATATACTCAAAAAAGTGATTAAGTATTGTATAAAAGTAGAGTGAGAATTAATGTTAGTAGAACTTGTTGGAATGGAAATGTTAGTCCAAGAAAAAAAAATTAAACAAGAAAATAAAGACGAACGAGCTTTGTCGAAAATGATCTTGCCAATAATGATGGCTGGAATTCCATTAATTCAATTAGACATTAGTTGAACGTGACTGTCTACCAAAGATGCGAATGATCAGTTTTTTATTTACAATATATAGATAAAATTACTAACATTCGTATTAGTCATTATCAATGATCTTGTAAGCATAATGAATTATTATTGTTGATAAACATGACATGAATCGTCGTGCCAGAAAATTTAATTTATAATGAATTGTATTTAAATGGATGTACATATTAGGTAGGTAGAGAAATCATTAATTGCATTGTCATTGCATAATACTACGCCTTATTCGTTGATTTAATTAATTTTTTTAAATGTTTCAAATTATAGTCAATTTAATTTTATTATATTTCTTCGTGTTTTTCATAACTTGGCTATTACTTAGACAAAGATGTCTAAATATAGAAATTTGAAACTCTTTTAAAGATATTGTGAGATCTGGAAATTTGTAATGTAGTTAATGATTAGATTATATTTGTTAAACATGAATTAAGAGTAATAAAGAAAGTTACCTATGAATATACAAAGAGTAGATAACTAAGAATAGCTAACTGATTTATTTAATTAAAAGGTGCGTTTCTAAGTTTTAACTTTGTACATAAATATTCGTCCAAGTGTAAAATGTCACGTAAAATGCGTTTTAACGTTGTAAAATTAAATGCGTGTGCGTGCGTTTTTTACCCTGATATTCGTTTATTGATACGGACCAAATGTATAATTCGTGTCACTGATTTTACATGAATACTTCACAATTTAAGGTAAAATTTTCTCAACTCTATTATGTAATACTTTTTATAAAATGAAAAAAAAAATAGCACTTGTTTTCTTCACTAATAAATTTTCAAGTGTAGTTATAGAGTTCAGAAGGTTTTACATTATTTCAGTAAATTCTCATATAGGTACCTAATGAAATTCCCAGGTTCTTAAGTGCCAAAAGCTTATCTTAATGTTTTACTGATTTTTAAATGTATGTACTTTACATATGTGATGATAGTCTTTCTTAAAATGTAAGTTATGTTACGTGTATTATTTCAATGTTGCTGTAAGAAATTTTTTCGACATTGCATTGCACATGTGTTTATTTTTCATTTTTTTTCTCATTACATAAAAAAAGCGTTTGACATGAAAATAAAGTTGATCACATTTCGAATATTGTAATGTTCGAACACTTAATTAATTTTTGTTCCTTTCTGTGATTTTTTAATAATTCCAAAAAACTATTCAAGCATGTTAGTAAAACCAAAGCTAAATAAATAGATAATTTTTGAGTTTTTAAGAAAAAAGAAAATGATTATGTACATACTGGGAAAGATGTTTTAATCTTAAGTGATGAGGTCACTTTTACGAATACGATAAGATGTAGGTGTGTGTATATATGATAAAAACAAGGGTTGATTGTACAGTAGTTTAAAGAGTATGATGTAACTAAAAATAAAAGAGAATGAGTAAAAATTTAGTCTTATATATTTAATCCTTAGATATTCTTATGACTATTATTACTATCTATGCCTTATGATTAATATGAAAACTTTACTTTTAGTATTAGTTCTAAAAATTTCAAATTAACATATAAGAAAATATAATAGTGTAGGTATAGGTAAATCTGGTAAAGTAAAATGAATAATCATGATTTTGTATAAAATACCAATACTTTATTTTTCAATCGACTATGCGTTTTGCATTAATGCATCGGATATGTATGTACACTTGACAAGTGACATTTACAGAGTAAAACTTGCGACTATATTTAAAACGCGTTTATAGCCTACTGAAAAGTTTAAATTTAAAAGATTATTAAACGCACTTTCAATGACGACATTTCGTACATTCCATTGCCTTCAAATAAAAAAGTAGTATAAAGAACAGTCAGGGCAATCTTGAATTCCCTTATTGTAATCAGTTTGCGTGACTTCTCAGTAAAATTCGTGTATTGTTAGTAAACGAATTCAAAGTGAGAAAAAATTCAAATATATTCGTTATGCAATGTTTGAGGTATATAAACGGTATATAATCATTGTATTTTTTATTGCGTTCGTTCGGCTTTTTGCATTGTGACTGGCAGTGAGTTGTTTTTACAAACATATGCAATGTCTTTCTTCCTTTTCTAGGAAGTTTAGATATTATGAAATGAAGAACGAAAATGCAATGATTTATTGAATAAATATTCATGTTTTGTGTATTCAAAAATGACCAATCGGTGATAAATTTACAAAGTTAAGAAACTTATCAAATATCGTAAATTAAAAGAGCTTTTTTTGACAAAAGGAAGAATCGACATTGCATATAATTCCAGCTATTGTCGTTACACGCATCAACAGTCTCAAAGTGTTTCGATCTATGCATCATCTTTTTTTTTGTAATCTCTTCCTATCAAATCTTCGAAGAAATGACCTATGGTAAAGAGTTTTCGCATATAAAAGTGCTATTCATATTTCATAGGACGTCATTATCGCTTTGTGTCAAAACAGCAGCTTCGTAAACGCAGGAGAGCTTTTCTTAACAATTTAACGACTATTTAGGCACGATATTATTATACTTTTCAAGTGTATTTTTGTACATAAATTCGCTTTCTATTCTTAACATCAGCGCAGTTATACTTTCGCTGAAAGTTATTTTAACATGTATAAGCCATACGCTTTAAAAATCGCAACAAATAGAAACATCTCCAACTGTGCACGAAAACTACTGCGTTGACGCGAGTGATCTTTTTACAATTTTTTTTCTACAAGTTCTTCGTCGTGTTTAAAAAGAATAAAGACGAATCCTTGCGTTAATCGACGATACTCATTTATTCTTTTCTTTCCCTACATTATTGTACTACAATTTGGCTATGACAGTGTGCGTGGAAAGTAACTAGTTTTTGCTCTGACACTGGGCACTTTCGGACGCGACGGAGAGACTTTAAAAAATAATATTAACGCCCGCAGAGGATCCACAAAACATTTCATTTAATGAATATCGAAATACAGTCACTGGCTCAATTTTTCAAATGGTTCAAGTTTGTTTATGCAATTAAAAAATAGAGATGGAAAACCTTGAACTTTTCTAAATTAATTTTCATTGAATATTATGTTCATAAAAAACTTTTTCTAAGTAATTGGAATATTGTTAAAATAAGAAAAGTTAGAGACTGAGTTTGTGACAGTATTTAACGAATGTTGTCAAAGTTTATCGAAGAACATATTGGAACTTAATTAAAAAAAAAAAACTGCAAAATAATCAAATTTAAGTTTAGGCTGCTATATATAAAGCTAACTGTAAAGCAATTTTAAGACCCTCGACAAAGCAAGTCCTCGCTTTGAACTCTTGTGTGTTTTATATCTTTGGGATAAAAAATTGAAAAATTGCACGAGGAATTAAACCTTCTATCTATTCACCGTCTCTCCGTTTACTTTTTAAACTTGTTTCTATCATCCTACATTTTTGCACTTTCTTCTCTTTAAGTACTAACCAGTTCTCTGAACAGTGCGCTTTTATTTCACATTGTCTTGCTTTCGTTTGCTTAATTCGACATCCTTAAAAAAATATACAGTGTCGACTTTTTTCCATTTTCTTCCGGTTTTTGCTATCTACAAAATTACGAATCCCTTAAACTTAACTTATCTAAGAACTTATACGTTCTGTAGTGTATATACAGCGCAGAATAAAAAACACTCAACCTCTTCTTAAATTTTTCACTCGATTTCGCAAAATATATATTATAAAAAAGTAAACACATTTTTTTTAAAATTATATAATTGAAATGTGAAACATTTTGTATTTTTTTTTTCGAAACGACAAAAAATCTCAAATATTTTTTCGTAATTAAAAAAATGGTGCGAAGTGTATAAAACACAATTAATAATGCGATTTATCAAAAACATCATCATTTTACGCATTCTCAGTAAACTATTAAATAATAAATAAAAAATCCTTCAGTGCATACCAACAAAATTTTTGTAAAGGTCATAAAAAACTGTAAAGTAAATGAAAATTGTAGAAAAGTGTACATTTATAAAAAAAGAAACGCATTATTGTAGTCTTAAACACATCCACTAATTTTTTTTCTTACCTTTCTACGACTGACCTTTCGTTTTTTTTTTAAATTAAATTATCGTTTTTTTTCGTAACATTGTAAATTTCTTTCAACATGCACACGATCTACACAATTTTCTTCGCAGCGTTCATTTTCCACATTTTCTCATATTCGACGTAGGAACCGAGTAGAATTGAGCCCCGATGCTCTATTTTAATCGCAAACATTTTTTTTACAATTTTTTTTTAGTCTTTCTTAATGAAAAACATAGTGCATGCGCAATATGAACATTATCATAAAAAAGTTGTGCGTCTTCACATAAAAGAAAATAAATTTCTCGTCCGTTCAGTTGCACCATAATCTAACATTCGCTTATTCGTAGTAACGTACAATAATGTTAATAATAATAATTAATAAAAATAATATTACTTAAAGTAAAGATAATAGCAATAACGTAATATGTACAAATGCTAAATGACTCGATATGACTATTTGCATTTTTTAGTTTTTCATGCGCAATTCTTATGTTTGCTTTTTTCTCTCTCATTCCGAAGGATAGCGGTTATATCGACGTCGTTAACAGCTTTTTTCATTTATTTATGTTTTTTTTTTTAATTATTTACGACAGTTAAAAAGAAATAAGTGTACCCTTAAATGTTATAATGTGTAAAGCGTATTGCATTGCCTTCCCCCAGCACGCCTCCTAATAACATTTTCTTTTTCGCTTGCACATTACCGCCATTTTTTTGCGGTTTCGGTAATTCGGGTTTGTTTCTACATCCTCAAAGTTCTCGAAGGATGCGTCGAGGCAAGTTTTTCTTTTCTTTTTTTTAGTCTCCCGTCCCGTCATAATACTAGCATGTTCAATTAAATAACAAAATTAATATGAATGTATAAAACTTGAAAAAACGACTGGAAGAAGTACGAATAGTTGACTGGCAATACCAGTAACAAATCCCTATACTCCTCATTGGTTGGATTTGCCATTTACGAAATGAAGGCAATTTCACTGTTAGATATGTTAAAAAATTAAACCTTCAACTTTTTATGCTTTACTCTTGCAATCTTCAGTTATTCGATAAATAAAAAATTATGATTATCAAACATCAGTATGCAAATGCTTGCAGCATTTTTAAATACTTAATAAAAGATCGTATTGGAATGGTCTGAAACTTTGTCAGCTTAACGATTTGTAATAGCTGTATCAAATTAGTCGCTAGGACCTTTAAACAACAGGAAAACAAAAATAGTAAAAGAACTAAAAAAGAAAAAAAACTGTAAAATCACAATAGGTAGTACAAAAAGAAGAAAGCATTAAAAAAAATTAAACAAAATGCATGTAAGAAGGAACAAAAAACGGATCTTCAAAACTCGGGAAAAAGAATCGAAAAGTAACCGATTGTAAAAATGCCACATAAGCAGAGAAGAAAACGTGTGTATGTGTGTGTGTGTGTGCGGGCACCAGCACAAAAAAGAAAAAAAAAAGTACAGTCTCGGCGGACTTGCCCCGACACGATCGGCAAATCTCGCGTTGGCTCGCTTCTTGCGCGCGCGCTTATCTCTCTCTCTCTCTCTCTCTCTCTCTCTCTCTCTCACTCGATCAGGAGGCGCATTTTTTCTTCGTATCCTCATCCTCGTGGCGTTAGGCATCATCGGCCGCGGAGTGATCATCTTCTTCGTCGCTGGCTCGGCGCTGCTGCTGGAACTGTTGGCTCAGAAGTGGACGTCCCTCACGTCCGTCGGCGTTCCCGCCTTCTCGTGCTCCATTATCTTGTCCTGGGACGACATGTCCTGGTCCCCCAGCGGCCTCTGATGCCCCCCCAACGGCGATAGACCACCGCTTTGATAGCCACCCTGATGGCTACTGCCACCGTTGGTGCCGCAACCGCTGCGCACCATCTCCTCGATCTGCTCCAGGCAGCCTTCAAGGTAATCCTGTAATCAAGAAAATAAACGTCTCTTTAGTTTGAACGCTCTGCTAATTTCCTTTGGGTTTGTTTGGAAGGCAAGTATGGGCGCGCCGCGTGCTTAACATACCTATACCACTATAGCTTTTATAGATATCGAAAAATAGTCGACGAGTATTTTTAATATCGATCGAACCTGTTTATTTTAATGATGCGTCTCCTCTCTCGCCGTATATTCAATAAGTTTAATTGATTCATATCGAATCTTCATCATTAAAAGTGAGAGCGTTAATTAAAATATCGGTGACAAAAGTGCTAGAAGGCGGTACAAAGAAAAGAAAAAAAAAAGAAAAAGAAAGGAGGAACGAGAGAAAAGTAATTTTTTTATGGGTAAACGAAAAACGAAGAGAATACACAGGGTAGACGTTGTGTCGCGGCACAGGCAGTTAATTTACTTGTTTAAAGTTCTCGCGCTCTGTGTGTAGTGCGCGATGGTGAGTTGAGCCGCGACGAGACGTGCAAAGTATAAAATAATTTCCAAAGTCCCCGAGACAGAGGCACTTAACGAGCCTCGTGGTGCGCGACGTTTTTTGGCGAAAGCATATGCTCGGCACCTGCCACGATACTCTCGTCTCTCTCACTCTCTCCCTCTCTCTCTCTCTCTCCTCCTTTTCACTCGTATATGCATATATACACGCGCGCGTACACTCGGTTTCTCGCAGTTGCGCGTGCAATATATAGATATATATGGTTGGTTCGATATATATGTAGTATACCCGTTTTTTCGCCTGCTATCGCTGCCACGGGCTCTCTCGTGTGACGTGGATTTTTTTTCGTCCGAATCGTGCCTCGCCTGAACTTTGCGAGACGACGATCGAGACTAAATTTTTTCGAATCGCGCCGTACTCGCAGCTAACGTTCTTTTCTTTTCCGAATGAGCTACACGTTACTTTAATGCGAGATGATAATCCATTATTTCCACTACAAAATATCCAAATTTTTTTCAAAACCTTCTACTTTAAATTAATTGATCATCTTGCGCAGAGGCTTATATTAATTATATATTGTATAGTATAATCTCCTGGATTTTGGATCGAGATATCTCGTCCCATTTGCGCAAGAGGATTATATCGAGTCAAACGAACGTTTACAGAACAATTCACGGCGATTTTAAACAAATAATAATATTTACAATAAAGTAATGAAATTTAAAATTTAAATTAGCATCGACAAGAGACTAATCCGCTTTATGCTCGCGATTTTTTTTTGTTTTTAACTGAGCAGCGAGTGCACGAGCACCAATAAAAAAATTCGAAGCTATCGTATCCCCCGATTTTTTCACAACATAAATCAAACGGTCAATTTCTCTCTATCGACCTCTAAAAGAAGTTCCAGAGTGTGAGAGAGAGAGAGAGAGAGAGAGCGAATTCGCGCAGTCGCCTTATCAACCGCCGTGGAGGACGACGGCATCGACACACGTGCGCCGGCAAGTGCGCAACGTGGCCGCGCGGCCTCGGCGCAAAGAAGACGTTTGGCGAGGTCCGCAACAGCGGCGGCAGGGCCGAGCAGAGATATATATATGCGTATGTATAACGAGGGCGTTAAACGTTAAGGAGGCGACGAACCTGCTCGATGGCGGTGATGCGCGTGAGCTCGTTGAGGAGCCACGCGAGGCTGTAGCCGCTCTTGCCGGTCCAGTCGAGTCCGTGCAGGGCAGCGGCCACCGACGCCGCCGCGATCATGCTCGGCGTGTACATCGAGAACTTGTACTCTGAAACAAATAAACACACAGGCACATAAGTAAATGTAGCGACGAGGACCGTATCTTTTTTCATTTCCTTACGAAGAAGGAGGGGAGCTGCGGGAGACACGGGGAGAATCGAAATTTCGAGGCGTGAGAAAGGAGCGACCCGTGTTGAGCTTTCGTACATTTATTAGCCGCGGTGTGCGACTTTAATTTTCGTCCAAAGTCACCTTTGCTGCTCAAGCTGCTCCCAGCGGGGTACACTTACGTATATTTAACGCATGATAAAAGCTTTTAATTGATTAAGAGATAATTGCGAATTATTAAAGGAAAGAGCTTGCGTTTCGCTCAAAAGAGTATGTAGTCATCACCCTTTGGCCGAGCGGAGCTTGAAATTTAAAAAACCGAGCGAGAGAGAGAGAGAGAGGAAGGGAGGAAGAGAAGCGGTCCCAAGAAATTATTTCGTCCTAAGCATAAATTTCAGTGTCGCGTTATCGACGTCATCTCATTAAAGCGATATACGCACGCGGCGGCAACGGCGCCGCTGCCGCTTAATATATACCGCGACGTGCAATTTCCGATCGCGCGCCGCGTCTGCAGAGAGCGAGAGAGAGAGAGAGAGAGAGAGAGAGAGAGAGAGAGAGAGAGAGAGGCCACCAAGTGTATTATACAAGATAACGGCGACTTTCGACAAAAGATTTAAAGGCCTGGCGGTACGTCGCTTCTTATCATCCATACTCCAGCCACTACACATACACACACGCGCGCGCACATACACGCGTGCGCCGAGACTCTTGTATATACCGGCTTGGCAACGACGAGTACACGATCAGGCAGGCAAGCAGCAGCAGCAGCAGCAGCAGCAGCAGCTGTACTCGATGACATATACGTATCGCATTCCATCTCTCGCGCTTATCTGCTCTCGTAACGACTCCCAAGTGCACTGACTCCGCGAGACCGTCTCTCTCTCTCTCTCTCTCT
>UELU01089341.1:22153-39856 GCA_900490025.1 Megastigmus dorsalis
CCTACGCGCGCGTGTATATATATATATATACATAATGGGAAAGCGATCGAGTAGCTCGACTCTGGGAGAGCTGGCAAGTACAGAGAGCTTGGAAATGTATCCGTGCACGAGGTGTGGAGACGAGCTTTGAATTGGAATTGGGTCAAGACTGGCGGAGGTCGAAGTCTCTCGGTAGGCACGAGACCGCCTCGAGAGTGGAGAAAAAAATGGGAGTTGATTAGGCGTAGGGATGTGGCAATGCTTCGAGGAAGCTTTAAAATTCGAGTCGACCGTTGCACGCATACCCGTATAGGTGGATGAAAAATAGCTCGCGCGAAAAGCGGTTTTGCCGAGGAATAAAAAGAGACGACGAAATTCCATGGCGCTTTAAGGTCCTCCAATAAGATATACATATATATAATAAGCGATCGGCTTGGACGATCGAAGTATCCTGTCCTCCAACAGCTGTGTAGGTATATACATATATACACGTGTATAACGTATATCCAACGGACCGCCGAGCTTTTTGCCATTTGCCTTTATGCGTGTGCGCGCGAGAGCAAGAGAGGCGGTTTTGACCATAGCCGAATAACGAGTCCCCGGCCATTCAGGCATTTAAACGAATGGCAAAGAGAGAGAGAGAGAGAGGACGAAAAATGAAAAAAAGAAAATGACGAGCGGCCGACGACGTCAAATGGGAAGGGGAAAAAGTTTTCGGACGGAGCTGCCGCAGCAGCAGCGCAAATAATATTGGATGGGAGTGGAATTTTTGGGCAAAAAGGATTCGAGAAATTAGACGCGGCAGCAAAAGCTTTCCCGTGTCGAAATATATATATATATATAGGTATAGGTAAGTTGAGCTAAGGAACAAATGGAGGTATAATTGAGGTATACAGAGACACGTTGCACAGGGTTTGTGCAGCAGCTTCAAAGCTCGGCGTGAGTCGAGCGAAGAGCTGATGAGAGAGGCAGATAGAGGGAGAAAGCCCCATTACCCGCGAAAAGGAGTCGAGCAGAGACAGAGACGGAGAGAGAAAACTGGAAAGACTCGAATTTTCGGGAGTGCCTCTACTTCAATGTATATATGTATCCGAAATCCCGACTTATCGGTTTCTCGACATTTGCTTTATATAGGTATAAGGAAATATTACCGAAAATGCCGCGTGTTAAATATAGCTTACCTCGTGCACTGAGGGCGATGAAGGTCTGCGCGTGCCTCCGCACCATCCTCGAGTCCCAGGATCGCTGATCAACGGGCAGACGGGCGAGGATGTAGAGTAGGAAGTCGCCGGGCGTAACCGCCGACAGGTCCCACTTTAGCTTCGACACCACCAGCTGTTCCCACCTCTGCAACGAAACCAAAAAACGCGGTCCACGATTAGACTCACATGATGCGAATACTTTGCTTCAGAGATCGTATACAATATGCAGCGAATACAAAGTTGTTTAAAGCTCCTTTGGATTTTCGGCCGGTCCCCGGGGAATGCAAAACGGCCTTTACACTCGCCTCCTACATTGTATATATATATATATATATATGTGTGTGTGTGTGTGTGTGTGTGTGTGTGTGTGTGTATGTACAAATAAAAGATGGAAGGAAGAACCGCTCCGGCACCGAGGACGCGTTTGTAAAACTGGTTCAACGACAACCCCTGCCACGTGTGTGTGCGTGTGTGCGTGTGCGAAATGTGCATTAATATATACACGCATTCCTCGATCGGTTATATGGATAAAGAAAAAAAAAAGGGACATAACCTGTACGGTGTGTGTGTGTGCGCGAGCATAATTTTCGCAAGGGCATCGGAGAGACGCACTTGAAATAGATACTTGCATACGCACTCCCTTGCGTCTCGTTCCTCCTCTGTATATATTTCAAAGGTGGCAGGGTGTATGAGTGCGAAAAATCTCGAGCTCATAAAACAGTTACCATAGCGCGTCCTTTGTGTGTAGCCTACTTTCTCGGTGTGCGCAGGAAAGCGACAGTGGCGCGGATCTCTCGTCGTATATTGGCGAACTAAATAAAAAAAAAAAAAGGTACTTCGGTTTGAAGGGGCGGGAGCAGCAGTGTAGTAGCCATCGTTACGGAAGAGTGCGCCCATGGCGTACTACGCGCTCTGAATGAAACAAAGGCGGTATATGGCGAAAAAAGGGACAGCGGAGCGACGACGCGGGGAAAAAACGGCGAATGGCAAAGAAAAAAAAATACGCACGCGGTTGTAGTGCGGCGAACGCCGGTTTTCTCGTCGCGCTCGGTGCGTTTTCGTGCGCGTGCGTGTGTGCGTGTGTGACTGGCATGTCGTGTCCGTAGTATATATATGGATCTTGATATACGGTAAGTCGCGTACACGGAGTGATCTGGCTGATGGTGTACCTTCTTTTTTTTTTTTTCAGTCAGTCTGTCTGTTTCTCTCTCTCTCTCTCTCTCGGTCTCTCGCTAGAGTGGCGGTTTTAAAGTACGTTAGTCGAGGCGTTCTATGATGCTTTCGCGAGATTGGAACACACCTGTTGCCGGATTATCCACGTATATATAGGGTATAATTTTCGCCATACTGCCACTTTATTTCCGTTAGTTTTCGTCCGTCTGTGCGTGTGTACGTGTGTGTGTCAGGCTTATCGACTGATTTATCTGTCTAATAGGGGATTTAATTGCTGTATAGGGTTTCCGAAACTAAATTTTAGCTTGGTTAAGGCTTCCGCTTATCGATAAGCATAGCGTTGACGATTTTTGTCACTCACTTTTTTGACAGTTTTGCGTCTCTCGCAACGTTGTGTGCCTATATACGTACGGGTTTATCGCTACATCGGCAGCTATACGATTTATCTTGCGCCCAATGATCGTTGCCATTCGATATAATGCCATTCTTTTAGATAGAATGTTTAGATAGTTTAGATAGACAAAACTTATCTGCGACTGCTTAAAATATTTCGCCAGCACTCGTAAATCTTGCTTTCTTTCACTTTATTAGCTCGCGATTTATTGCTGTCGCTATAGAGTTATTCGGAAAGTGTCTCTTATATTGTTTTACGAGTGAAGTACAAACTGTTTGACATAGAGTTTCAATGAATATCATAAACAAATATTGCAACTCGTGTAATATCAATAATCAACGGTTAACTCTGCAATTACATATATAACTCTGTCCCAGAACAACCAACTTCCCGGAAAAATCTCCACTCCCATCATTCGCATCCGAACCATTGCATGCATATAGCAACGCAAATCCTTTCGTTCACCTTTACAATCTTTTTTAGCCGCTCCGAGTTCCGCGTGTTGTCGGAGCCTTTTACACAGGACCTCCAACTGCCGAATCACCTTGAATTTTCTCTCTCTCTCTCTCTCTCTCTCTCTCTCTCTCTCTCTCTCTCTCACTCACTCACCGGGGCGTAGTATAGTAGTAGTACTACGCTTACTACGCTTACGGAGTCGCGTTGGTCGCGCTCTCTCTTCCGTGAGGGCGAAAAACGGTGCTAAAAGCCGGCGCGCGTTCCGCCCGTTTCGGCACACCGAGAGACTATAACATCTATACGGTGGCCTTGGATCGAGACCCGAGAGCCGAAGCCGATAGGCTATATGGGAATACAGCCGGGCCGTGTGACGCGAAATTAAAAATGGCCTGGGTAAGCGTGAAAAAATTCCTTCGCAGGCGCCCGTAACGAAAGGCCGATTCTCGAGAGAGTGCCGCCGCCGCCGATGCCGCGGAGCATCGAGCTGGGAGGAGAGCGAAACGGTTACGCGGCGCGATTTAACCGAATTTTTATGCGAAAATGGCGAAATTCCCCTCTGTTGTACGACGATAAGCGCGACTACTAATTTTTTTCTTCTTTTTCTTTTTCACCTAATCGAATTCGAGTCCTTTCTTTTTTTTTGACAAATGCTTCAACGATCGAAAGATCCTTGATGGAGCGGACGGTGGCGGCGGCGGCGGCGGCGGCGACGGTCTCGAGTTATTAAGTATATTCCAAATTTGCCGAGGCTATACCTATATACTTTGGCCGAACACGACCGTGAAGTATTACCGAGCTAGTTTCTCGCGTGCGCGCACGCCGCCAACCACGACGACCGCGCGCCGCGCAAAAGTATGTAAGCGAGGGGGAGTCTCCGATGTAGGTGCACTTTGCACCGCGCGAACTTTCACGGCTTCGTCCGAGATAAAACGCGAGCGATGCTCTTGCTTGCATTGGTCTGTATTCGATATTTCGTGCAGGCGATATTATAGCGAACGATGGGACGATTTAAATAATCAAGATAGTTTGCATGGAAGTACATAAATACGAGTATTCTGACGAATCGTTCGTAATGCGACTGTTCGGAATGTAAGTGGATCGCACATTCGACAAAAACAGCTGATTCAATTATATTAAGGCTTGTTTATTCAACAGACTCGTGGAGAGCGATAACCAAAATCGCACGAATGATTACAAACATTGCAAAAATGAATTTCTAATCAATCCGATGCGTCATCCATCGCATTCAAGCCGCTGCAGACCTTTAAACACTTTCCATTGCAATAATCCAGCCTTGTAAAAAATAACAGAAAGGAAAAAGAGAGATACAGAGGGTATTATCTCTTTTTGTGCAGCAGACCGGACACTAATTGAAATCTCCCGTAGCTAAATGCGGTGTACACCACTGGCAATATGCACACGAGTTACATAAATTGCATTTAACCTATCCGAACGAACGACAAAAAATTATATCCATGTAAAAAAAGAAAAAAGAAAACGACCAAGCAGCAGCAGCAGCAGCAGCAGCAGTAACTTGCGAATTATTCACAATTAAGTAGCCTATACACGGCCCAACAGTCTCCAAGGCAACGGAATCTAGCGATTGATTCAGGATGGCGAAAAACAGACGCAGTTATATATATAGGAAGAGGAGAGAAAGAAGAGGAGTATATATAAGAGGGGACTCTACGCGCGGACACAATGCCGCCTATGGTCTATACCTGGTTGCGCGTATACTTCCAAGAAGCGAGAGGTCCGATTTATCTGGGCGGCAGCCAAACGATCCTCTCGCTCTCTTTCTCTTTTTTCCGATATAATATACAGGGACCGAAGGAGGAAACAAATGTGCGTGTGTGCGTGCGTGTGTGCGAGAAAGGGAAGGATCCGCCGCCGCCGCCGTGGCACAGGTCTAAAAATGCTATCGTGTATAGAAGAGAGAAGAGGGAAGAAGAGGACGGCACGGGCGCCTCTCCGAGCAAGGTGTTTACCATTCCGGCCGAGGAATAAAGAAGAGAAAAATAGGGCGCTCGCGGTGCCGCAACAGCAGCCCCGAATTGTGCATTCCGCCGAGTTCTCGATCGTACTCGCTATTCGATATTTTTCCTTGATATCAAGGGCCGTGCATATATGCCGTCGAATGAAAGACCGCACGGAGCGTCGAACGAGGGAGCAGCCGGCGGCGCAGCTTCCCATAGCCGAAATCGCCACCACCCAACTCCCCTTTCATTTCCAAAGAGGTGCCGCGGTCCCATGGCTCGTGCGAACTGGCCCCGTCGCAAAGCCTCCCCGGTCCCCGTGTGCGATGTAATGTCTCCTTGGAGCCAGTGCGCGCCCCTCGTTCGCCGCGCGTCCGTGAGAAAAAGGAGCCGCGACTTGGAACCCCGCTAAACTTTCACCCTGCGACTCGGCATGCGAGAAGGAGCGAGGCTCTGCAGGGGCAACCGGAGCAGATGTCCCGCAAGGACAGTTCCTAGAAGGAGCCAATGTTCTCTTTCCTAGGGCGCCTTTCTCTCTCTCTCTCTCCTTTCTCTATATGTCTCGGCTCTATTGACCGGCGGAACGCGCGACAATGAGGCCTTACGAATTTCGGTCTTTCATTAGTGCCTGTGGCGCGCACGGGGTTGCGCCCAACTATACATATACCCTGGGTACCAGCCGTGGCCAACTTATTCAACGGCACTCCCTGCATACATATATATCCTTCCCTTCCTTTTTTTACCCCCAGATTAAACGGTGTACACCCATTGGATGCGTACATACATATGCCGGTACGATTCTCTCTTTTTCTTATAACAGAAAGTCTCTTAGAGTAACAAATCCGAGGGGATATCGCGAGTATAGTGCGGCTCATGAAATTTTCCAGTCCTTCAATCCAATAAGTAAAATAAGAGTATACGAGATATCGATGTAACGAAGGTATGTGTGCAGTACAGCAGACACGGCGAGACAACTTCAGCGATTGAAAAAAGTTTAACGATCGGCTGGCGTGAAGAGCAGATCGATATATATATATATGTATATAAGTGAGACGAGAGCGAGTTAGCGATAAGATAGGAAATGTGCGAGTTTTTCGGTGCGAGATTACGAAGCGTCACCTGAGGCGGCGCACACGCACACACACACACATGCGTTCGGCGCCGAACGACTTCGCGAAGTCAAATGGAAACTCGAACTCTCACCAAGTTGTACATCGGACGTTTCGAGCTAAGCGATGTACATATACATACGTGGCAGCAGAGCGCGACTCGCGAAACATCTGCAGTAGTTACAGTTGATGCGGGTGGAACGACGCGATCGATCGCATAATGGCCTGCGCGCTCGTTTACGAACCGAGAGAACATTTCTTACAGATATTATAGGCTAATATAGTCAGTTAAACGACGAGACTTGCGCAGTTGATTTTTTGGGTAAAAAAAAGGCGATGATAATACAATGGCGGATGATATCAGAGGATATTATTAAATGCAAGAGGCGAGCTACGATAATCATGCGAAGTGTCTCGCGCGCGACACCCACAGTCCTTTTCAATATACAAAGAAAGGAGAAACAAGGATTAGGTGCTGCCGGCAATGTCGAAATAGTCCCCGAGAAAAATCAGGCGATCGGCAGCTAAATTAAAACACGCTATTTCCAAAGATATACCGATGCGAGAAAAAGAGAAGAAAAAAAAACAAGAGAGAGAGAGAGAGAGAGACGTTCTAAGGACGTATCCTTCCCCAACGGCACCAATGACTCTCTCTCTCTCTCTCTCTCTCTCTCTCAAACTAGAGAGAAGAAAAAGAAAACGAAATCGCGCGCAGACAGGCCCTCTATGCGTATACCTGGACGAGCGAGAGCCTCTTTCGCAAAATTTTCGTCGAGCCACGTTTATTCACACAGAGACACATACACGCAGAGACTTTAGCTGTGTATACACATCCGGAACGGCCGAAATTCAACGAGCGTTAGAAAGTCGCAATAAGCCTGTGCGGCCTCGACTCGGGTCACCGGCCTCCCCCGTAAAATGCCAACTCCTTGTGCCCGCCTCCTCTTCATGGCCGCTATATAGCATACACTCTTTTCTATAACGTTACATATAGGCTCCACCGTACCACCTCCGACTTCTACGATTATTTTACTTCTGCGCTTGATGTATATATATGTGTATGCGATAGCTATCGGTGTTTGTATTACGATCGCGCATGTACGTGGAGGAGAGCGAGGACGAACTGTACGCTGGGGTGTATATACGTGGCTTATGTAGGTCGAGAAATGGTTATACAGCATATTTCTAGAACTATTCAGGGGGGGAGGGGGACTTGAAACATTGGATATATTTCACGGTTAAATGGATCGAAGTTTGTTGTTTTTCTTTTTTTTTTTTTTCTTTACATTAGAATACGGTAGAAGACCTTTTTTTGTTGACTATATGTACAATAGATAATGGATTGGATAAAATACCCAAAAAATTGGATGAAACGGTGTGCCGACTTTGAATTATGTTCCAGCCGACATTGTGAAACGCATGCGCCGCTTGCATAAAATCATTACAAGAAAAAAAGTCCAACAATGTAGCATTGCCTTCGCCATATGTCAGCTTGGTTTCAGAGAAAAGAAAAACGTATTATACCCAGAGGTCCCTTGAAAAAAACTTTCCAAATCTCTCAACAATCCTCCCCTCTAAAATCGTCCAGGTGATCCATAACCTTGGTAATCCGCAGAACCACGTGGCGGGACTCTCTCTCTCTCCTTCTCGCGACGTTTTAAAAATCCAAACGTATCGCGTACGCGCAGCAGCAGCAGCAGCAGCAGCAGCAGCAGCCAGGAGCGTTCTTTAAAAGAGGCGACGTAACGCGTCAGGCAGATGCTCAGAGCTCTGCGCCAATGTCGCGCGAGCGCGAGCGCAAGGTGTAGGCCGAAGAAAAACAGAATAATACGAAGAGGAAGAAGAAGTGGGAGGAGAAGGAATTGAAGTAAAGAGGAGGCGGCTGCGGCTGGCGGCCAGAAGCGCAACAGGTTGCAACATCTGTTCGCCTCTCTGCTGCCTTCCTCTCTCTCTCTCTCTCTCTCTCGCTTCGCGTAAACAACCAAGGAGCGCAGGATACATCTCTTGCTCTATCTCTCTTGTTATGTATGCAGTTGTAAGAACGGGTGCATGTGTGGCGAGGGCAGACGGACGGATGCAGGGGCCAAGAGCAGCAACAACAAAAAAGAGAGCCGGTGCACGCGGAAAAAAGGAGATCGAGGCAGGTGGAAAGCGGCACGCGCTTCTCCCTCTCTCTGTGTCTGTCTCTCGTTAGTAAATTAGAGCGGAGTGCAGCGGCGAAAAGTACATATGCACAGGCGAGGGCGCGGGGTCAAGTCTATAATTGGCCGAGAGGGAAAGAGAGCAGGTGGTTCTCGCGAGTAGCACAGACGCAGGGCCGATTACCGATTTCCGAGGCACCGCTGCACGCGTGCAATCCCTTTTACTTTTTCGTTTTGCGACTGCCCCTACGGGCGATAAATGATTTCGCGCGGAGGTAAATATATCGATTGTTTATATCCGATTGTGGAAGAGCGATGACGGGAAAGGGACGTTTTCGACTGTTTTATGATGCGTGGATGATGCGCTCATGTAGGCTTATTAGACGCGAGCGCTTTTTATGGGCTGCTTTTCCTCGATGGTGGATGGCTCGTTGAGTAGCGAATTTATGGGAATCGATGTAATTGTACGATGAGTAGTATGTGGCGTATGGCGCGAGGTGCGTTTTAATGGCTCGAGTGTCCTAACGATGCTTCTTACTTCCACCCTTTTCTTTCGTGGCGGTCTGTATGTCGAGTAATTTCCAATTAACGCGTGCTCCATATGCAGAAAGTTTAATGAATTTTTAAATTACCCATGAATTGTTGTAAGTAGCTGAGAGAGGCGCGTAAATAAATTGTACATTACAAATGCATATGTAAACATGTAATTTTTTAATCAAAATAAAAAATAGTATGATTTGTTTTCCACATTGGGAGACAAGGAATTACCGAGAGACCGCGGCGAGTCGCCAAAGCCAAAAGTCCTAAACTAATAACCGTATCTAATACCGAAAATTCTGCAGCGGAGAAAGGCGCAACAAGTTACGACTCGAGCCACGCGCTCGAGCGCAACAAGTCGCTAATCGTACGGAAATCCGATATATACAGAGTTTGCGCTATACCACCGAAGGGAGGCAGAAGCAGCGAGCGAGCCATTGGTTTTCCTTCAAGGACTGTACATAGGCAGCAGCGCTATACAACACAGAGCCCAGTCTATAATAGAGAGAGCGGCTCCGATCGCTTTTTTTCCTCGGCTGCTGCAGCTGTCGGTTGCAGGCTGCCGCTTGTTGTATAGCGTTTCTCTCTCTCTCTCTCTGTTCGAATAAGCCACCACCTGGTCTCTCTCTCTCTCTCTCTCTCTCTCACCTGCGCTTCCCCCTTTCGGAAGGCTATATGCGGCTGCGTCGTGCGCCAGCTAGCCGGATATATATAGTATACCTATATCGGACACCCGGCGACGATTATTATAATATTAAAGTGCACGCGCCGCTGCCTTATATATATATATACACCCGAATTATATCTCTATGTCACGAAGGATGCGATATCAGTCTGTATATACCTTGTCTTAAGGAGGGTCTTAGTTACCTTTTGTTTAATGGAATGTAAACAATGCGTAATTTCGCAATGCAATGATTTAAACTTTTTTTTGTGTTTTAATTTTATGTACCACTGTAATACAATCGTAATTTTTCACGCGCAATGAAGTATATAACATGTGCAGTACGCAGCGGAGTTCAATTGGAGATAGCGCAGAGAATCGACGATCCGAAATCGCGCGTAATACTTTCGACTCTTTTTACGCATTGCTCGCGTGCAGCCATTGTACATACAACCATTCGTCGAAAGAACTATAAAGAAAAAAAAATGCGTACTTACAATTGGTGCGTTATATACAAACAGAAAGAGAGAGAGAGAGAGAGAGAGAGAGGGAGAGATGCGGGACGAATGCAAGTGCTGCTGTTGCTTGGTCGCCAGCGGCGTCCCTACACCTTTTTACTCGCGCGTATACGCATATACGCGTGCTTTCTTCTTAAGCATCTTATAGTACGGTATATATAAGGCGTCAATTTGAGGGACAGCAGCTTGGGCAGGTGTTGAGGCGTACGCGTGCCGCCAGCCATGTATCGGCCGCTTACCGCGTTTATCTCGTTTTCCGCGTGGAAAGATGGTAGGCTGGATTAGCCGCTCGCTCTCGCCCTCTTCCTTATTTATTATTCCCTTTTTCTTTTACTGCCTATATGTGTATACGTATACGGCTACGTTTGGTAGCTGAACGCCAGGTGAAGACGAAATGGACGTGTGGCGTATGGCTTCTTTTTCTTCAGTTTCTATATAGATTTGGTTGCGGGCACGCGTCGACTGCGCGTGCTTAATTTTTGAATTATATATATATATGTATAGAGAGATTCTGGAAGTATTGAGCTTCTGTCGTTAAATCCTTTATTTCGACGGCTCGTTCGGAGCCGACAAGTTATTGACTTCGAGCTCGATGCGACAGATGGTCTATATGAACTATGATGCATCGATCGATTTTTTTAAATAAAGATTTCTTCTTGAAGCAGCGTGAAGGAAAAAGTACAGCGATAAATTGAAGACCCGTGGAGAAGACCGAGTAGGCTGACGATTATCGATCTTCGAGCTGTTACGGAGTAAGAGACAGTGGTACGAGACGAATCATTACTATTATTTATCATTATAAGAGGCGTTCATCTTTTCTAGTCCTCGGCAACGTTCATTTCCTCGACACCGTCGAAAATCTGTATAGCGGCGGAAACGTTGATCCTGAAATCCAATCTCTTTCAAAGGCGCGTTCGAATTTCGCGAAAACAATGTGATCACTTGTTGCCGCGCAGCAACTTCTTACACAAGGCCAAATTCGGAATGCCTCTCTGTGTGATGTATATAAATATACATGCACAGAGAGAGATAGAGAGAGAGAGAGAGAGAGAGAGAGAGAGAGAGGGAGGGAGGGAGAGACGAGAGAGAATCTGGTGGGACTCTACGGTCGAGTGTGTGCAGAGCAGCAGCAGCAGCAGCAACAGCGGTAGCAGCGTCTAAACAATCCGTGCCTCCGCGTCGCAGCAATAAATCATTCGTCGATCGAATTCCAAAGAGCTCGCATGCGAACCGAGGACCAAAAGTCTCGCCGACACTGCGCGGTAGTCTCAAAAATCGCCGCTGCCTTACCCTGTAAACATCCGCGCATTCCTTTCTCGCAGTCTCTCTCTCTCTCTCTCTCCCACTCTCTATCTCGATCAATCAATCAATCTTTCTCTCTTTTCCTCTCCCTCTCCCTTTGCCATGCGCGACTCTTTCAAAACTATATATATAAAAATTCAGATCCACACATGCAGCAACACCTCCAAAGTCGCGCATAGCACTCGTCTTATCGGCGCGGAATCAATTGTAATCCACGTTTCAACATCGGAGCGAACGCGGCGTCGACAGCTGCTGCCTCGCAAGCCTTGTCAAGCGTGCACAATTTCGCGTAAACAAAGGGATCATCGGCAAGTCGGTTGCTCTACTTTCGCCTCTATAATGACGTCGTATACATAACGATTCATTAGAGATCGTTGTCGCAATAAGATTCCCCCGAGCTCTTATATGTATATTAGCTCGCGGTAAGTCATTTATCTGTAGCGCCTGTGTGTCTTTCCGTCTTTCTCTTATGTAGTACGCGTCGAAAGTTTGGCCCAACTGGAGAAGAGAGTATAGTAGTCGAGCTGCGAGCTGCGAGCTGCGAGTTGCCTCTCCTGAAATAGTTCCACGCGGAGCTGCGTCATCGCATGGCGAGAGCCGATTAGAATCCCCGAGAGCTCCCATACACAACGTTGAGCCTTTGTGGCGGTGTTTGTCTGTATGTGTATGTGTGTGCGTGTGCGAGCGCTCAGCAAAGGCACGAATCGAGTATACGTATATATAGGTATATACGAGAGGCAAGACGAACCAGGCGAGTACCTGCGCGATTCCATCGGAATTGCAGATCAACATCGCCGAGCGCCTTATATCGCGTGTGCAGGAGCTCTTTTACGTGGGGTACCTATATCGCGAGCTTTCCGGACTCAAGGCAGCGATTGCGATCGAATCCTTTGTAATTGGGAAGCTCCATAATCGAGACGCAGCGGATGCACATTTAGATTTACTTCCATGTCATAATTCTTATTACTATCGATTACGCGGCATTTTATTAAATATGCGAAGATTAGCTCTCGTAATCTGCGGGCGTTATTCAATCGCGCGTAAGCGCAAAAAGCTGGTATATAAATTTATATGTATTATTTCGGCGCGGCCGGACACACGAGTCTCCCGTATCTTCCCGACCTTCTAATCGCCCCCTCCCCCCCTCTGAGTTATATACCTCCTCTACGACAAAAAAAATCTTTATATTTCGCTCTGCAAGCCCAATACGGAGAAAAAAAAACCGCTATCTATTATTTAAAATTCAGCTTTATCGCCATGCCATGCGGGCCGTACAACTCCATCTATATACCGATTAGAACTAGACAAGTCCAGAAGAAGATGAAGAGGCGGAGAATGAAGGAATCGCCGTTATCTCTCGTGTGCGTGTAGAAGCCCAATAAAAAATTTCCTCGCTCCCGAAATGCACGCGAAGCGATAGAGCGGAGATCGAAATATGGAACAGAGGCCGATTCGCCGATTACTTGTGCGAGAGCGACCGACTTATTCAGATTCTCTGTTTTTTTTTTTCTTCGACGTGTGCGTGGAGCGATGATGACCTCGTGTGTCGTCGTCGTCGTCGTCGTAGCCGTAGCGACTGTGATCTTTAGCCGAGCGTCCGCCGCAGCCGCGTGTTTGCCCGTTGAGAAAAGTTTGGCCCGTTGAAATTTAGATTCGACGACAACGACGACGACGACGAAAGTTGTACTCCCTCCCCACCTTCCCCCCGTTACGGTCGTTCTACGAATTATTTTCAGAGGCTCGCGAATATCTTACGCAATTTCGATGTGGACTGGAGACTGAATTACTTTTCCTATATACATACTCCGAGCGGCGCGTGGATTCATGAATTGGGTGTTTTTGCGCAAAGTTCGTAATGATTTTCATGGATCAGTGTTATCGGTACGCAGCCTCGATCTAGTCTTATTTGAATGAACTGTGGCGAAATCTGTATTATGTGGCACAGTTTAAGGTTAGGACAAAGCCGTGCGCAGTGGCGTGAACCTAACCACAAAAGTGGACGGGTATAAAAGCTACGAGCACGTGGCGCGAATTACATATCTTCTTTCATTAGGAAATCGTATTGATAAGCTAATTTTGATTTAGATTAAACCGATGATTAAACTAAAACCATAGCGAGCGACTTAATCGCGAACAAAATTAAATATATATATATATATATGTGTATATAGTTTTTTAAGAACTGGTTGGACGGAAACAGTCGTCGGCACAAAAAGAGCACAAGATTTTAGGTAGATCGTAAGTATTGGTAAGACTCTCGCAGAAAATAATTCTGCGCTTGAGCAGCGACACAAGTCGAAAGGTATCGGTGTATTAATAGCCCTGCATTATTATTAGACTTCTTTTACATCGTCAATGGGATTCTTTGGGAATCGCGCGTGTATTTGTAAAGGTAAATCCGGATGAATGACATCATAAGCGATGCACTTGCACAATGCCATTATCATAATTATGAATGGAATAAGTAGATGTGTGTTTGGTCGTTGAAAAGTCGTAAGTCGTAGATTTGGCGATGTCTCGCTCGAAGGGGCAAATGATGTATGGCGCGTTTGCTTTGGGACACCGCCAACATTATGATTGTTTATCAAATATCGAGGAATATTTTCAAAAGGCAATTTTTTTTTTCAATCTCTCTTTAATTAGACGTTTACTACATTTTTAATCGATGAATACCGAAACAACTTCGTGTCCCACTTGTATCGTAAGTTGAAAAAAATGACAGTAATTTAAAACATGGAGAAAATTGCGCACGCGTCTCGCTATAAAATTGCAAACTTTCTCCGTTGTATATTCAGTTCCCGCGAGTAATTAGCCGCCGAACCAATCACCGACATATAAACGGATGCTCAAACTAGCTCCCAAGTATAGCTCTACTCACCCAGAGGTCGTCGTGCGTGATAGAGTTGTCGGTGTAAAAGACGAGCATGTCTGCGGACAGAGGCCTGGATTCCCTGAGCTTGGACGCGAGCAGCAGGCAGGCGGTACCGAGTAGCTGTAGCTGAGACTTCCTGATCGGACAGATGCTGAGGAACCTGTCCACGTAGTTCATCGACAGCGGAAACACCTCCTCCTGGCACTTTTGTTCCTCGCATACCTGAGAAAAGAAAAGAGCGCCGGGGGCATGAGAAAAGAAGGGTCTCTCCGCGTGTGCGCCGGCGGTGCAGTGCTGCAAGGGCGACATATGGGCCTCGGCCGAGGGCAGGAAGTGAGTCTGCGTGTGTGTGTGTGTGTGTGTGTGTGTCTGAGAGAGAGATGAAAGAAATCAGTCGCAATATGTGCGCAATGCGACGACAACGCATTGCGAGGAAGGAAGGAAGGAAGGAAGGAAGGAAGGAAGGATAGAGAGTGCGTTTCCTCTCGTTTCGGATACGAATGTCTGCCTCTTTCGGCTATTGTCTCTCACCCCGGTGTATACGCGCAATTTTTTTTCTCTTATTTCTGTTTAAAGGGTGAATTCTTTTTTTTTCCCCTGTTGGCTCCCCCCTTTTTATTCGCGACTCGTTCTTGTAAAATTCGAAAGGCGCTGAGAGGTCAAACGATTCGAATTACCGTTAATTGAGGAATAGTTTATAGCCGTATTAACTTATTTCTAATATTAAACAGCTACGTTGTGTCTAATTTTCGGTATATCGAGAATATCTTAATCCTATATACGGTTAAACATATACGATTTTTTAAAGTTAGTCCGCAGCGAGGCTGCTCGCTAATTAAGCTCTTGAACTTGACGACATAAAGTCAATCGATTGGATTTCTTTAAGAGCCTCGACTTCTCTCTATATACGCGGCGCGCGCGCGCGGGCAGTTTTGATGACGGGTCCCAATAAAAATCCAGTTTTACGAACGCAACTTAGAATTAATAAAAATTTTTTTGCATTTTGGAGAAGCGAAAGGAGGAGGAAGCAAAAAAAAACCAGACTCGCGCGCGCGCACACACACATACGCGCGGGTGCGCGTGTCGTGCCTTTTAAATCGAACGTCCAGTATAACGGCCGCGCGGGGGTATTTTAAAATTTAAATACCATCGATTCTGCAGCGGTAGTTTTTCGAGACGCATTTTTAAACAATTCACCGATTCGCGGAAGATAAGGTGTAAAGTTAGGGCCAAAATGTCTCGCGGAACGGAAAAGAGACGGCCATTCGACCAGTCATGTATTTTTGTACGAGTATATAACAGCACACATTAGGTATCTCTCTTTCTCGCACACAAGCGCTCATCACCACTTCTCTCTATTCTCTATATGTATATATACTCGTGTATCTCGGTCTTTCTCGGGCGGCACGTCAAGGTCACTCTTACAAACGCCCTATGCCGGCTCTGTAATTACTCTCTCGCTTTGTCGCTCGCTCGCTCGCTCGCTCTCTCTCTCTCTCTCTCTCGTTCTCTCGCCGGCTGTTGTGTAAGCGCAGCGAATTTCGAACGTGGATCGTGGGTAGAGCTTGTGTGTGTGTGTGTGTATGTGCATGAAAGAGAGGAAGAGGAAAATGTAAAAAAGAGAGAGGACGAAGATGAGTACGAAGAGAGAAAGAGAGATCGTGGATTTTTCGGTTCGCAAAATTAATTTTGGGCCTTTAATTTGAAAAAGGAGAAAAAAATGCGATTGATTTTGTTTTTTCTTCATTTTTTTGCGTCCGCCTCTCTCCTCTTTCTTTTCGGAGAATTTTGAAGATTGGTTTCGGAAGAGCGAACGCTACACGCTGCGGGTACAGCTTTTAGTATAATGTTTCGACTAATATACCGATCGATCGACGATAATTTATTACTTTGGGCCTTTCTTCCAGATCCTGTGTATGTGTATGCATGTGCAAAAGCTGCGGGGGATATCGGCTTTCTCGATAATGCGCGTACTTTTTTTTTAAACCGATAAAATTCATTATTCCAATTAGAAAGCGGTTTGACGAAAGCAATTGTAAAGCGATAGATAAATTAATTATGCATTGTGAAGAGCGAATGTTCGACTAGATATTATCACGCAATGTTCGCTAAATAAACGCGTGTTTTTTTCAAGTGTGAGAAACAATATATCGCACGACAGAGAGACGAGAGTAAAAACGAGTTGGAGAAAGAGGGAGAGAGAGAGAGAGAAGAAGAGATTATATGTATAGAGATAGAGTGAGAAAGGTTTTTAAGACGATAAAAAAGAGATAGAGACAGAAAGTACGAAAAGAGGAAAGAGGAAGAAAGAGAAACGGAGACAGACCGGCAACATATGTAATTTCCGCGAGGCGCATCCAGTCTGAGACTGTACACAGACACACGCACACGCATATACATGTATGCACACTGTATAAAAGATATATCTTTTATTCTCTTTCTCTTTCTCTTTCCCTCCTCCTCCTCGCGCCTTCTCATGCTCGAATGTATTTAAATTTCGTGAACCGCACAATTCGAATTAATTCGACGAGTTTCGCTCGCCTTTTCTTCGGTATGTATACTTTACAAGGAAAAAGCATCCAATGACCAAAATGCAAGCTTATATACGTTATTTCAAGAAATCGGTTCTCTTGTTTACTCCTAATCCGACGAATTGAGTATAATTGCACAAGTGAATCTGTTCAGCTTCCTTTACCTAAACGAAATTAAATAGAACACATGTATGTGTTTCACGAGCTACTGATGATCGCAGAAATGCGGAATTTCTCTCTCTCTCTCTCTCTTTCTCTTTTTCAAGCGTTAAAGCTCGCATTGATGGCGCTGTTATCTCGAAATGTCTATAAAACATCAGAACAGGTTAAACCAAAAAAGATACCAAAACCACACAAAAGTTCTAACACGTTTTTCTAACCGACTCGCAAAACAGGAAGCCATCGCCTAATCCAGTTTTTGCGCTTCTAAACAGTGTGACCAAAAAGTACGTATACATGTATATATACACACGAAGAGCAAGAATCTCGCCCACCGCATCAAGATTTGTCAATGACGCGGAGGAACGATGTACGAGTGTGTGCGTGTGTGATCAAAAGGAAAATATATGCGAAATAGAAGCCGCACACCAGTGCGCGTATAATGTACGTATACGAGAAAGAGAGGAAAAAAAATGTAAGCAAGACCGGTGCGATGCGCACATCGGACTCTGTAGTGCGCGTGTATAATACACGTGCACGAGCGATTCGCCATAGTGTGTATATCTCGCCTGTGTCTTTCAGTTAGGCTCTCGCGTAACCGGGGTTCAATAGCCTCGGGGACACTTCGTAATCATCCTGTCCCGTGTTCTATACCTATACAAAAACATACACACACACACACACACACAC
>UELU01089342.1:0-12200 GCA_900490025.1 Megastigmus dorsalis
ATATATATATATATATATATGTATATTACTAATATCGAGCAATAACTTCCTCCTAGCTTATTATAAACAATCTCATTTGTAATATTAATAATGTGGTCCACTTGCAGCAATAAATTTGTCCTGTTTATCATCTAAAACTTTACGACATTGCTAAATACACTATAATTAATAAGCAGGCTTAGTATTGTAAATAATATACTCGAAAGGCAGGAATTGTCAGAAGCTCTTCAGCGGTAACTGGCTTCTGCTCAGCAAGCTCAGAAGTACAGTTGTCAGATTTTCCTAATGAAGTAGAAATATGGATTCGGGGAATACCGCCGAGTGTTACCATTGGGAAACATCTCGTCATTCTCTTCATTCGATTCAGTGCTATTATCGCCCCGTGGTTGAAGCTCACGCGCCGGAGGTTCCACAGCATGTCTACCTACATTTCTAGGTCGACCTCGTCCCCTACCCCTGCGAGCAGCAGGTGCTGCTATTGTCGCAGCATTGCGAGGTCGGCCTCTTGGCTGAGCTACGGGTGCCACTTGTACAGGGTCGGGCATTTGCTCTACATCACGTACTAAAATAAGTATTGTTTATTAATACAGTATTTTATTTAAAAAAAGGATTCAAGAACAATAGATTTTATCTTACAAACTCTGTTTCTTCTCCTTCTGCGAATTGTCAATTCATTTTCGAATGATTCACCTGACATTGAAATATTCAATTAATGGATAAATAAACAAATTGTGATTTTACATGAAAAATCACATTCACAATGTCAGATAAAATATCGAAAAATAATCGACATGTATTTTTGTTTTTCTAATTTGACACTTATTAGCAAAGATATTACAATTTCAAATTTAGTAATATCATGGCGTCACACGACTTTACAAAGCGCGATATTTCTGTTAAAAACCATTCAATTGCAAAATTAAAAATACATGCATCTACAAAATACATCATTATTTTTCGATATTGTATCTGACATAGTTAATAGATTTGATTTTTTTTTTCATGCAAAATCCTAATTGTATCATAAATGGATACTAAAAATTCAGATATTTAATTTTAACCCTTAGTCACAGCTTTTTTTGGAGATCGATAGCATAAATTTGGACTTATATTTTTTATCTGAGTGTACTTTTAAGCAATTGCAGATTTTTTTCGATATATCACTTCTCTATAATATAAACATATAAAGTAAAGATTGTTTAATAAATCTGTGTAGTTTGGAGATTAAATCTAGTCTATATTTAATTTTATTGATGTTTTAAATGTTGTCCTCTGTACAGGACACTGTGACTCTAAGGGTTATAGCTCGTCGTTTCAATTTTAAAACAATGACTTAGTACGTATAGACACTTTTTTCATTATTTTAAATTCAATTACAATTTTAAAATAATTATAAGTGTGTAACTTCGTAGATGTGATTTTAAAGATACTGCAATTGAAACAAAATTTTTGATCATCTAATAACAGTTAATGCTTTTTTTTTTCATTTTGAGTGCGGAAAGGATAACTTTTTGTATTAGTTTTCTTTTCCTAAAGCATTAATTTTGAATCTTCAGATACTGGACCGAGCGAAGAAAAGTTATTTTTGAAAGAATATGGCCTTTTTATCTTCAACATTGGAAACTGGTAGAAAACTCAAATGATACATTCGTGGTCGCGCAGGGAATTCTGTAAAATACAGTAAATTTAAAGTTACTATGTAAAACCGTAGTTTTTTGTTGATTACAATATTTTTCATAAACTGTCGAGATTTCTGGCTGCAACATTTTACATCATAACTTTAAAGAAGGATGCAGACACAATACGTGCATTTGAAGGACGTGCATTGGAAGCACTATTAAATACCCTAAGAATTTTGTCAATTGTGTAAGAATAAAAATACAAAAAGTATATCCTAGCTTGTAAAGATGGATTAATTTCAAATTTTTTTTAAGAGTAATGAATTTATATTTTACCAGGGGTAGCATCAGAACTTAGATTGGCTCCAAGAAACTGAATTTCTTCAATTTCATTTTCTGGATTGTCAGGACGTCTAACGACCTCATTATGGTGAAATACTGTTATTATAATTTAATAGTTATACTCGTGATAAAATAAATAGAATATAGAGTATTCTGTAAAAATTAGTATTACTGACCTCTGGACAAATCAAAGCGTCTTAATTGCGCTAAATGAGTAACAAATTCTTCAACGGTGTAACTAAAACAAGTTATTCTTCATTAAAACTTTTACGTAATACGTAAAATAAGTATACATATCCATAATCATATATTTATGAGCAAATCTACAAAAAGTTTTCTATTTTCAAGATCCAAAGTGAATTCGTCATTTTGGGACTTAGTTTTTAATTTTAATTTTAGCGAAATGTACGTTTTTTCGTCGAAGGCGTCAAGTTTACTAGTCTTGGTCTGATGAGTCGATATATATAATATAATCTAACATATCTGGTCTTTAAAAATTCGAGTAGTAGTCAATTAAAAAATGAAATTCAAACTTGAAATACAAACTTTCTAATGAAATTAGTGCGGAATGGCAAAAACTTTTATACATTGTATCATCCGGAATTACTGACTTGAGTTTCCAACACGTGAAGTGTAATATCGCGACTTTTAAAGAATGAGAGTGAAGAATACCGATGAATTAATAATAGTTAATAATCGTTAATTTGTTAGAAAATATTATTGGCAGTATTTTAAATTTTACCGTCCTAATTGCAATTCCATTTCAGCACGTTGGATTGCAAGATCTGCAGCTTGGAGTGCCACTGGTCTAACGTAGCAAGATATTCGATAACCAGCCTCCACTTGTCGAAAATTCGAGCTTGTCGTGACCATAATTTTTACGAGTTCATCTATATTTGAAATTTTTATTTTTATTTAGTAGGTTATAAATTATCTTAAGTATTTATCAGAAACTTAATATATGATTATTCTCCATTAAAAGCTACCATGGTAGAAATATTAAGCATTGTCTGGTCAACAATGTTTGGTTAACGCGTTAAGGGGAAATCCGTACATATACATTTTCAGTATACTGTAAGTACTAGTTAGAAGATAGTAATACCTAGCATTTTCCATATTCCAGGTCTGCTACCCATCGTTCTGGCGGCAATCATGTGAAAATTCTCACAGGTGTTATTTGTTTTAATGGGCTTGTTAAAAACTGATATGATATTTGCGAGCGGTACCCAAAAGCTTCGTAAATACGAACTGAACGTTTGCAATTTTTCGTGACCCGGCTCATT
This sequence comes from Megastigmus dorsalis, assembly GCA_900490025.1. Taxonomy (NCBI): domain Eukaryota; kingdom Metazoa; phylum Arthropoda; class Insecta; order Hymenoptera; family Megastigmidae; genus Megastigmus; species Megastigmus dorsalis. The sequence goes on from UELU01089342.1 coordinate 3,245, forward strand.
CCGCTGACGTACGTGGTCAGTCAGCGTGGTTATGTGGGTTACCGCTTCTTCAATTTTGTCCGCTGGCAAATGTGCAATTACATAGGCTTTTTCTAGTATATATTCGTATTCGATACGTATATCCAAACTCGACCATTTTTTAGCTAACGCCTAAGAGTTGAAATAATTATTATTATTAACATTAACAAAAACTACTTATGTCGACTGTAATATACTATAAACTGAATAGAATTTTTCCATCAATCTTACTGTCTTATAAATTAATATAATATAATGTAAGACTTTTATGCCCTAAATAATTATGTATTTTACTGAAGTTGAAGTTAGTCGCTGGACTCATCCGCTGGTGGAATTTGGAACTTTACATAAAAATGAATTTTTTTGAAGTGCTATAATTAACTGTAAATGGGTATTTAGGGGTTTTTCAATCATTACTAAATTTAACTTTGTCCAAATTCTGCTAGCCCCTCGTAATTTACACTGTATATCCTCAGAATGGTACCCAATAAGCAGAGCATCAGATCCTCGTGGACGAAAAGTACGATCATTGTTTAAACAATTTTTTAATTTAAATAAAGCGAGTAAAAGTCCCTATTCTGATTGCTTATATATTTTTATTTTAACAAATTGTTTAAACAATGAGTGCCCTTTTCTACCACAACGATCTAATGCTCTGTTTATTCTGCATCAATGTGTGGATATTTGGTGCAAATTACGAAGGACTAGCATAATTCTAAAAAAAGTTACAGGCGATAGATCGAACAGAAAAGAATATTTCTACCTTACTCTTATTTGTTTAAAATCTTTTGTAGATATCATGGATTTAGTAATTCTGACATTGGAATCGTAATTATCTTTACATAAAAAATTCTTTTTTATGGAAATTGCCATACACCACCAGCGAATAAGTCTAACGGCTTCAACTTCATTTCTCCGTCAAGAGGTTGGTCAATTTTTTAAAAATTTAATACATTTCAACGTTTAATGAACTATGCAGATTATACACGTATTCTACATTATCGTATATATACGTACTTGTTTAAAATGGAAGAGGCATCCAGTGATTCTGGCTCTTGGAAAGTTTAGCCTCGCACTATTTATCTGCGCACGCTCAAAATCACTGGTAACATTTGTCACGTGATCTTGCAAGTCCGGTACAATGTCAAAAATTTTTAGCCAAATGGCATTGTACATATCCGTCGTTTTATGGCTTGTTAGAGCAAAAACTGCTGGGAAACCCTAATGATGTATTTAAATTATTATAAAAAGAAAATGTATTTTTAAAGAAAATAAATATTTATTGAATTACCGATGCCATTTTTCGAAAGTGTATGGAAAACACTTGCGCACATGCTGGCCGCCTTGGTCTAATCTATATTTTCAAATTTGTATTAATAAAAAACATTAATAAAAATTTCAGATATTCCAAACGTCAAACTCGTTAAGTGTAGGTTGGAATTTAATTCTATTAATCTCGAAAAACAAATTAAATTTTCTTCAGAATGAAGCATACACATAGTTATTTATTTTCACAAATAAATAACTATAAAATTATTATAAATTGTAAATAGTTTAATATTTTCAATAAAAATGAAATGAAATAAAGGATAGTGCGAGAAATAAAATAATACATTGTGTAACAAGTTCAAGAAGCAGATAATTTTCAACTAGCGTGTAATTCGTTTCGCTGGAACGACAATCACGTAGTTAAAAATCACCTGCTCGCACGTGTTACTCATTGTTTATCGTTATGTTGCACATACATTCGCAATCGTCCTTATATTTTTAGAGAACTAACGTTCGCTTCCAAAAATTTAATCAGCATTGATTTTATTGTTCTAATACTTCGTTTGACGTTTACAAATCTTCAGCAAATATTTTATTAAAATTAATATTTACTTGGAATGTTCCATCGCAATATAATTGTGTGCATTTCGATAATGCATTTATCATTTCGTCATGTATAAACAATAATGCGATGGAGCCATCCGCCCCAACAGCACAGCCCTTATACACATGAGATACTGGAGGATACTCCTCTAATACTTCATGGAGTTCACTTAGATTGTTTGGAACGGGTGGAATATTCTCTTTTCTGGCTGCCCTCATTTTTGCCTTGTATGTTCGGTGGTAATCGAGCTCACCGTGTAGTACGTGATACCTAAAATGATTTATAAAGGAGTAAAAATGTCTCTATTTGTATTTTTTTTGCTGATAGAACGTGACAGTCTATCTCTTTTTTGCAGATAGAATGTGACAGTCTACCCTCATACCATTTAGTAGAGTATTAGCAGATTTTTAATAGAGTATTTAGTAGAGTTTTAGTAGATTTTGCCAATAAATGTAATTTTAGGTATAAAAAGGAATGAATTTTCAGATTTTGTTTGAAAGTTCAGATACTTTTTACACTTACAAACAGGCTCATCAATGAAATTTAGTCGTAACTCTTTGTGTATATTACTTGTTTATTAAGCTCGCCGGGCCACTTCATAAACCGGTAACCAAACAATTTACATAATTTGTACCTAATGTTTTGCTAATTTTTTTGCTGACTTAATATTAAGTTAGCCGATCCACTCCTTATAGCTTCGTTATCAGGAGAGGTATCGAGATGATTCTTGCGACACGATTTATTGCTAATTATTCAAGAATATGTCAGCAGTAACCAAATTATTTACCCCTCAATAAGTCATCGTCTTGTTTCAATTGATTAAATAAATAATTTGTTGCTAATTCTTTGCTGTTTTTTGTGCAAGAATCGAATTTTCTTATAAGTTTGAAGTTTGCATCGCTGAAATGCAATGACTAAATATCTCGAGAGTAATTAGATAGAAGCAAAATTTTATTTTAGATTTTTGTTTCTTGCCACCAACCTAACCTATAACTTGACAAAAAAATTTTCGTACAATATAAATAGACGAAGTGCAAGAAATAAAAAAATACATCCTTTTTTTATACAACACTTTTATCTAAAATCAATTCCTTCCAAGATAACAGTGGTAAAACGGTGGAAGATGTTAAAAAAGACCTCTTTTGGGGTTTTAACATCGAAAATATTAATTTCTCATAAAAATGTTAAGTGTAAAAATTGTAGAGCACAAAATCAAAACTTTTCTTTATCGAACAATTTTTGCTAGGAGCGATTCATTTCAAAAGAATTATGCAACTGTTTTCAATGCATCTTGCAAAATGTATGTAATTAACAAATAAATTATAAAACATGAAACATTGATTTATTTGTTACTGTTCAGATCTAAATTAGTAAATTGTATATAGTATAAAATTATACCATTAAAAATATCGTAATACAGTTTTATAAGATAAATACTTGATCTAATTTTTTATCTAATTTACGATTGCAATACAATTGATGTTCCTAGAATTACGCTATCGCCGTAAATTATGTTACAAGGTCCTCTGTCTGTTTAACTTGAAATTAAGCCTGAAGAAAGTAATGCGTATAGGATTTTACGAGGAAGCCGGAGGACTCTGTTTTACCGATAAAGTATAGCTAATTCACGAGTCGCGGTTTCATAGTTTTCTCCTCGTATACTGATTGGAATTATCTAAAATTTTGTAGAAACTCTGGAAATTTCTTATCGAATTGGGCTCAATCGAGATAATTGTGAAAAACCGAAAAAAGTTGAAAAAGTTACTAAGGGTCTCTACAGGCAAAAAGAACAGCTATAAGAATAACATTAGTTGGTATATCTATATATATATATATATGAAAAAAACAAATTATTTTTTGTACCATAAAGTGCCACTTACGACACTTGTATCGTAATATACTATACTTTATACTTTAAGAATTTTGCAGTAACCGTGTTTTGATTTGAGTTTTTGTTCCTGTAAATAACTAAATTTATTATTCTATCAAATATCTTTCATAATTATTCTATATATCTAACATCAGTAATCTATTTTTTATTTATAAGCAATCCGTTTTACCGAATGTAAGTATCAGTATGGAATCAGTAATATATTTTTTACTTAATACGCTTAATCGAATTTGAGTATATGTATACGGAAACTACATAAAGCCGGATGACTTACACCAACTAAGTGTTCACCTAATAGAAGAATACAATTATGTGCGATGCACAGGTAGGCCGATACAAACCATGAAGTAGACAGAGACTGCCGCGCAATCTTTTGTACATATGAATACGTATACATACATTCTCGCTATATATTCTCTCTAGATTCTATTTGAATAATACTCCTTCATTTTCGCACAAAAAACAATAAATTATCTATAAGTTGGTAGCAGAGAAAAAATATTTATAAGCGTTTGTACTGTATATCCAATAGTTTTGACTTGGCCCGACTTCTTTGACCCTCGAGACAAGAAAATACTATATCGATTTTATTGCATATACGCAGTAAAATAAGAGCAGGTGTCTTTCATGAGTGTAAGCTCTGGCCTGCCACTGAGTGAGATCAAATCACGGGGAAAAATCATGAGCAAATTTTGCTCAGACCTTCGGCAATATATCTTGAGCACAGACCGTTCAGCAAAATTTTCTCAGACATTCGACAATTTTTGCCGAGCACTTAAGTACATTTTGCTTGACCGGTTGAGCAAGCCTAGTTATATAATTTTTGCTCAGTACATTGAGTAAAAATTGCTTAATAGTTAAAGTAAAGTTAGTTACAATATTTCGTTATAGTTATAATAAATAAATACAGTGTCTCGAGTAATATAAAAATCTTTTTTTGTCGAAAAATTTATTCGGGGATTTTCGATATTTCCGATAGAGAATCCGATAGTTGCTAATCAATGTGACATGGTAAAATTATTGTTAATGCAAAATTAATAAACAAATTCACTTTCTCATGTAATATGAAGAGATTTTTTGCCGAAAATTTACTGACGGGTTATTGATGTCTCTAATTGAGAATATGAAAATAGTTAATCGATTTCACTATCGTAAACTATATTATTGCAAAATTAGTAAAGAGATTCAGTTTCTCATATAATAGGAAGACATTTTTAGTCAAAAGATTACTCGGGGGTTTTCGATGTCTCTAATTGAGAATCTGATAGCTGCTAATCAATTTGACATTACAAAATTATTGTTAACGCAAAATTAATAAACAAATTCAGTTTCTCATGTAATATGTTCTCGTATCGCGAAATTGCACATAATAGGCATATGATAATAAAGATTTTTCAATTTTCTTTCGAATAAAAAAAGTTTAAGAGGTGAACACCTCTTAGTTTTTTTGCAATTAGTGCGCAAAGGGTTAGGTGATGGGCGAATTTCGTCATTTTTTTTTGCAAAGTAGCGGCCGCTGGTTCTCGTACCGCGAAATTGCACATAATATGCATGATTTTAAAGATTTTTCAATTTCCTTTCGATTAAAAAAAGTTTCAGAGGGGGACACCTCTTAGTTGTTTTGCAATTAGTGCGCAAAGGATTAGGTGATGGGCGAATTTCGTCATTTTTTTTGCAAAGTAGCGGCTGCTGGTTCTCGTACCGCGAAATTGCCAATAATAAGAATACGATTTAAAAGATTTTTCAATTTCCTTTCGATTAAAAAAAGTTTCAGAAGGGGACACCTCTTAGTTGTTTTGCAATTAGTGCGCAAAGGGTTAGGTGATGGGCAAATTTCGTCATTTTTTTTTGCAAAGTAGCGGCCGCTAGCTCTCGTACCGCGAAATTGCACATAACATACATATGATTTGAAAGATTTTTCAATTTTCTTTCGAATAAAAAAAGTTTCAGAGGTGAACACTTCTTAGTTTTTTTTCAATTAGTACGCAAAGGGTTAGGTGATGGGCGAATTTCATCATTTATTTTGCAAAGTAGCTGCCGCTGGTTCTCGTACCGCGAAATTGCCAATATTAAGCACTTCTTTTATTATCCGAAAATTTACTGACGGGTTATTGATGTCTCTAATTGAGAATATGAAAATAGTTAATCGATTTCACTATCGTAAACTATATTATTGCAAAATTAGTAAAGAGATTCAGTTTCTCATATAATAGGAAGACATTTTTAGTCAAATGATTACTCGGGGGTTTTCGATGTCTCTAATTGAGAATCTGATAGCTGCTAATCAATTTGACATTACAAAATTATTGTTAACGCAAAATTAATAAACAAATTCAGTTTCTCATGTAATATGAAGAGATTTTTTACCTAAAATTTATTGAGGCGTTATTGTTGTCTCTCATAGAGAATCTGAAAATAGTTAATCGATTTGACAATGCTAAACTATGTTATTGCAAAATTAGTAAAGAGATTCAACTTTAATTTTTACTAAATAGGGGTTTAGTCTATACATCGACCACAATGCTTGTGTGTGCACCACTATATGTCCACGAAGTAACTTTGGCTCAAATGATAGGCATTGATGTACACTATAATAATTAAATATATTTAACGAATCTTTTTGTTACTTTTCATGGAAATTAATATTAACAAAACAAATGTTTAAATGGCCATATCTCCTAAACAGTTAGAGATAGAGACCCAAACCGAACGCCACTTTGTTTCATTTTTAATTGCAAAACTTTTCTGCTTTTCATATTGCAAGCTATCTCTCATAGTTTTTGAGATATTGGCGATTTAATAAATATGAGATCACCAGCCGCGCCGAGCTGGATTACGCGTGCGCGTCTCCATTAATAACTCCAGTTCTATTAAAGACTATCTCAAAATTTAAAGTGCTGTTGTTTTTTCCTGAAATAATGAACATATACAAATAAATTTAGAGTTGATTTATTTGTAGTATATACCTTTAAATTCTTATTATAAATGCAAATGATACTTTTTCAAGTATTTTGTTTATTGATAACTGTGTGTAAATAATTAATAAGAACGTCAAGTCATATTTTTCTTTAAAAACGTATATATGCATATCTATTGTTTTAAATTAGAGCTTATAAGCTTAATTATATTGAATGCAGCCAGAGATATTATTGTATCATTAGCAATTTCATTCAAAGTCCATTTTGGTCACGTAAGCGTGTTTTGCATGATAACCGTTTTTACTTGCCGCTGTTTGTATTCCATGATGATTTTGAAACAGGAAATGCTTTTGGTTCTCATGCGGGTAGTATTAAGCTCGGAGGAACTTATTTTTCAATTCCATGTTTACCACCTTAATTAAACTCTAAACCTCGAACAATATTTTTATCGACTTTGCCATATCCTAGCGATAAAAAGGAATTTGGCAATAAAATGATTTTTAAGCATGTAATCGAGGACTTCAATATTGCAAAAAATGAAGGAATTACCATCACGGTAAATGAGGTTCAGCAAAAAATGTTTTTTGAATGCGATTTGATACTCGGCGATAATCTCGGCTTGAACAGCATTTTTGGTTTTGTGGAGATGATTCTGATGTTGGCGGCCACGGTAGCGGCCACGGCCAGGGATGAAATGTGGCGCACGGGGGCCGCGGCCCTGCACATGTTCAGTTTTTTCTTTTTTGCGATTAACAACATAGGGACTTAACTATAACATGTTTCTAATAAAATTACACATCTATAATACTATTTTTTTTTCAAAAATTAAGTTAATCATGGAATTTCACATAAAACATGAATATAAGGCGGAGACCAAAATTCATTGTGAAATCACGGCTGCTGGCTCTCTTACTGCGAAATTGCACATAATATGCATATGATTTTAAAGATTTTTCAATTTCCTTTCAATTAAAAAAAGTTTCAGAGGGGGACATCTCTTAGTTGTTTTGCAATTAGTGCGCAAAGGGTTATATAATGGGCGAATTTCGTCATTTTTTTTGCAAAGTAGCGGCCCCTGGTTCTCGTACCGTGAAATTGCACATAATAAGCACATAATTTGAAAGATTTTTCAATTTTCTTTCGAATAAAAAAAGTTTCAGAGGTGAACACCTCTTAGTTTTTCTGCAATTAGTGCGCAAAGGGTTAGGTGATGGGCAAATTTCGTCATTTTTTTTTGCAAAGTAGCGGCCGCTAGCTCTCGTACCGCGAAATTGCACAAAACATACATATGATTTTAAAGATTTTTCAATTTCCTTTCGATTAAAAAAAGTTTCAGATGTGGACACTTCTTAGATTTTTTGCAATTAAATGGCAAAATATACCTTTTGACTAACAAGCTTCAGAGATTTTTTTCACAAAACACTTTTGGGTTTTTTGATGAAACACTTAGTCAGCGGTCTAAAAACTAAAAAGTTTTATTTTTTTTTTTTTTTATTAGCACTTCTCTAGCTGTTATCAATGAAAGAGATTTAATAACGTTTTGATCGAATATAAAAATAAATTTAGATGAATTAAAAAATATTTTCGATATATTCGAAAGATACAAACTTAAAACCCATTAATTCGTTTATTAATTTTGTAATACAAATAATTTAAATAATTGTAATTGTTAATCTGATATCAAATTCGTTATCAGCGACCCCGAAAACCCCCAAATATATTTTTCTTTTATAGAACTCTATATATTTTTCCCCGGTATTTCTACACTCTAAACCCTAAAGAGTAAAAATTGGCGCAAAAAAGTAGAAATTTTGTGATTCTCCCTTTTCAAAAGAGTAAAATGACATTTTTACTCTGTATAAAGTAGAAAAAACTAGAATCGCTCTTTTGAAAAGAGTAAAATTGACATTTTACTCTTTCGAAAAGGATAAAATGGTTTTTCCCCATTTCAAAAGAGTAAATTAATAAATTTCTACTTTTTGATAGTAGAAATTTTAATCCCGAAATTCCAAAAGAGCAAACAAGCAGGTTTACTCTTTTCAAAAGGGCATATTAAAAATTTTGTACATTTTAAAAGTAAAAATTTTTTACCGAATTTTTCAAAGAGCAGCTATTAGAGTAGAAAATCCCTAATTTCCAAAAGAGTATAAATAAAAAAATTGGAAAATTTGAAAATTTCTCGAAATTTATATTTAACATTGCTGATTTTTACTGTATGCGCCGTACGCGTGTGAGTAAGTTAGTGGTATACGCATT
>UELU01089351.1:0-10322 GCA_900490025.1 Megastigmus dorsalis
ACACCTTCAAAAATTTCTGCACCGAAAAAATAAGTATTGGCATCGAAATGAGTGCGTTTTTCGGTGCAGAAATTTTTAAGGGTGTACTTGAAATATTTACTTGTAACTTTGCCAAGTGATAGATAATTCACAGAGGTAGTGCACCTGTACTTGGGATTTGAATAATTTTAAGTATTTGTTTAGTTATTATTAACTATCCATATCCGACCGATAAAACAGTTTCTGCCTTACCAACCGGATATTCAATAATTCGATATAGCTAAATAAATACTTGAAATTATGAATATTACAAATACAGGTGCACTACCTCTAAGAATTATCTATCATCTGGCAAAGTTTGAAATAAATATTTCAAGTACACCCTTAAAAATTTCTGCACCGAAAAAATGCACTCATTTCGATGCAAATACTTGTTTTTTCGGTGCAGAAATTTTTGAAGGTGTCGTTGAAATATTCACTTGAAATTTTGCTGGAAGATAGATAATTAATAGACGAAGTGCACCTGTATTTGGGATTTGCATAATTTTACATATTTATTTAGTTATTACTAATTATTCATATCCGATCGGTAAAACAGTTTGAGTGGTAACTGTAGGACTTTGACACCCCCTTAAAGTGTAGTATTTGATGCCCTGCATGCTCGCGAAGCAAAGTGTAGTTCTTCGGCGCAACGTTTTTTCTTTTATCTGTGTAATCACTTGGCTTATTACGATGGAAGACTTTTTCATGAAATACAACTTTCCCTCTGATATAAAAAATTCTTTTCATGGTAAGTTTTATTCCTTGAATAATAAGTAGAACTAACCTATAGGTTCTATAGAAAGTATAACCACAACCAAGAAAATTGTTTGCATGGCACTCATCTACACATTTTACATTTGTCATGCATATAACATGTTTTCTTCTTATCGCATTCAATGCATTATATTTTTTATATGTTGTAACGTTGTACCTCGGGCCCCGTACCGCGCTACAATATATTTTGAACTAATCGGGATTCTCGATCTAAACGGCTAGAGCCTCCGTCCACTAGAGGAGGTTGGCCGAGCGAGAGGATCTGGGGCAGCGATCCGTGACCCACGAGGTTCCGACTCCCGGTTGACGGTCGTACTGGGAGATGGTGCGTACACGCAGCAGGAAGATACAACAACGAAAGAATCAATCGACGAGTGAAAATCAAATAATGATTGCTGAAGCGCGCACCACCTGCCTCCTTAAGTCCTGCAATAACGGACGCATGTACGGGGAAAACTCGCAAATAAATAATAGATACGTAAATTCGAACTTAACAAGTATTTATTTTTAAATAACAAGAAAGCTACACCCGCTCGGTGGCACGCAGGCCGGTGTCTCGCGCACGCCCTTCCCTCGGGCAAGAAGCCGCTAAAATGACCGCCGCACCGCGTCTCGAGTTGAGGCAGCCCGTGCCTGCAACAAAATAATTGTCCAAGTGAGACCGGGGTTCGCTACCCTCTCAGCCCACTGTCGCGACAAATAACCCTCACGGCTCACACACAGCACCCAAGCGCTCGCGCCCGCTCGCGAACTAGCGCATCTGTCACGAAAATGAGGAAGAAGAGTCTCCGCACGACTTCCAGCTACTCGTCCCGAGAAAACCGCGAAATCCGAACAGATTCGCGACTCGCGATGTTGAATGGCTTTTCCACTCACCTTTGCTACTCAGATCCACTTGGCTCTCGACCTGTTTCCCTGTCCTGCTCTCTAACTCGTGAGAAAATTCGTAGTACTTTCGAACACGTCTGGTCTCGTAGAGGTCCGGGCAGCGAGTCAGCAGGGCGGAAATCTCCTCGCTTCAACTCGTGCTGCGCGCCTCTCTTGTTCTCTCTCACTCTCGTTCCTCGAGAATACGTGTCTCTCTCACACGCGCACCTGTTGCATGAAGTCAGCCACATCATTTACTCACGTAGCCTTTTTGAAAAAGGACTATGTGAGTAATTTCGGCCAATCACCCGTGCCCAGGATTGCGCGCGCGATTCGAGTGTTTCGAGAGTAAGGAGAAAGGAGGCCCGGTACGTCTCGAGAAAGTGGCTTTAAAAGCACTCAACTCATGTGCGTGCCAACCTTGTTTCGAAAACTTATTGCCAGGCTTTTTCCCACCGCGAAAACCTTTATACGCGGATTGTGGCAGCAGTCGACGCTGCCTGTAGTTCACGCATGCGCTCGATTTCCGCGTTTCGATTACCCCTAAAGAAGGGCTTAAGGGGATGTCGGAGCCAAGAATGACCGTCGCTAAACCTCGCAATGTTTCTTCCAGAAATTTGATTAGACTTAATAAAATAACATAGATCTGAAGTGACAGAGTTATTCCTTATTGAAATATAAATAATTTTGATATTCTTCAATAATATATAAATAAGACATATCTCAAAACCGGTCACACCGAAAAGGCGCTGCCATACTTTTTTCCAATAATTTAGCCGCATTTTACAATAGAATGAAATTCTTAAGTGTGATATGCATTCTTTATTGAAATGTGAAGGGTGCTCTTCTCTTCTTTTTGTAAGATATACTTAAACTGGCGCTATATTAACAAAAACAATGTTAGGTCACATGACAGTCATTATAGCTCCGACATCCCCTTAAGTTCGTTGCTAACTCACGTTGCTGCGCCATCGCCGTGAGTCAGTTCGCGCACGTCTCCTCTCTCTCGCGCGCTCATGTACCGCGTGGCTCGAGTCTTCTCTCTCTCTCGCGCCTACTAGATAATGCGGCGCCTCGTTCTCCCTCTCTCTCGCGCGCGCTGCAGTATAGCGCTCTCTCTCGCGTCAGTGGTGCTCGCGTGTGCGGCGTGTGCGTGCTTGTGTGTGTGTGCGCGCGTGGTGCATAATCGGTGGCGCTATCTCCCTCTGCACCTGCAACAGAGCATGTAGGACCTCGGTGACGTCATCCTGGTGGTCCGGCCTCGCGATGCTGATGGTCATCGCGCATGGCTGTCAGGGTGTCATGGCGGCTGGTCAGTCGCGTGGTCTGCTAGCCGTGTGCTAGCCCGTCATCGCGTTCGGCACCGAGAAACAAAGTGCATCCGGGTTGGGTTAGTGCATGTAACCTTTGGGATGCAAAAGTGCCCCGGGAGAGTGTTCGTGTCTCGCTGCCCTAGTGTTAAGTTTTCCCTACTCCCTGTCCTATTCCTCGGTGCTAACCTCCTCGTGGCGTGCATCGGCACGTCACAATGTAATCAAAATATAATGGTTATATGCATTACATTTTTCAATGGTTAAAATTTGCATGGCTTAAATAACTGAGAGCATAAATCATTTTTTTTGTTTTACTTAGTTTTGAAATATCATTTAAATCAATCAATTTTTCAATAAACTGTGAATCAATTGAATTTTTTGTTTTCAAGTAATTAAATTTTCTATAATAAATTACAGAGATTCTTAAAAAACCAGGCAGTGATTTTTATTCTCTTGATTCTTTCGATTTGTTCAATAGCTTTAAAAATGACTTGGATCTTTGGACTGAATTTTATACGAATTATCGTTTTGAACAAAATTATTATTATTAAATTAAATCATTATTATTAAATTATTCCTATTACATCTCCAATTGTAGCAATGAATATGAATGGTAGTGATAATTTGTACCATATAATTCCTAAATTTATTTTGTAATTACATAAAAAATTGTTACCCACGTGTTTTTGTAATGGAATCAATTTTTTATAAAAGTAGAAAAGTAGGTGCATTTATAATATAATTTATCTGTATATAATTTGATTGTACTTAATTTAATAAAAAAAATTCAATCTATTTGTTACAATCATTTGTTTTCCTTTGCGCACTATTGAGCCTCTAGCTAGCTGCGCTGAAAAAAGTACAGCCAGTACGCAGAATGAAAGCGCGCCGTTCATACCCATGTTTCGTCTCCCTCCCATGCATTTTTAGTATACTCTCTAGACACTCGCGAAGTATAGCCGCTACCATAGTATGGTGGCGCTGGCTGTTTAATATATTTCTCCGTGTACTTAAAAGTTGTGCGATTTTTGCAATTTTTAAGTATACAGAAAAAAATCTCTCAATCTCGATTTGACAGAAAATTTTGCAAAAAGATCTTTGAACATGCCGCAAGAAAGCAAAACTATAAACAAAAACATTTTTTAATTTTAAGGTTTTAAGATAAGGAGCGCACCCGTCACTTCTCGATCATATAATCAGGTTCTGAACGTAATAAAAAGACCTTTTAAATCATTTAAAGTTTAGGATAAAGTCAAGGTATACAAATCATTTTAAAACTTTTAATTTTAAATACTTAGAGATCTTGTAAGAATTGTGAAGCATGTGAATAATTTGAAAAATAATAATTTATTTTTGTTTATATATACATACTTAACTTACATACTTTTTCTGTTGATTTCTTAAATTCTAATCTCTGTATTAATTTGAATAAATTATATACTTAAGTATAGGAAAGAAATGTTTTGAAAATATTTCGTGTAAGTGCATATTTAGCAAAAAAGTATATGTATAACAATGTAATCAGTAAATGAGTGAACTGGAAGTTGAGTCTTAAGGTACAATACTCGCAAAGTGTGATTCTGTGTCAAGTGAGTATAATTTCACTCTTATTGTTTGGTCGTTAATGGGCTCGTGGAAATGATATTTTCTAGTATCTTTGACAGTTTTTGCTATTGCAAATCTCTTTGCAAGCTTCTTCACTCGTGCAACAGCTATTATATAAAAATTACTCAATGTATATTTGTTGTTTAAATATATGCCTAAGATTAAAAATGAATCTAGCATTAAATATAGTATTAATTCCTAATATCTGAGTCATTCGTTGACAAATAATTGTACATCTGTTTCGCATTTAAAATTTTAACTTCTTGTTTTGAAGCTTTCCTTGCAATACGTATTGCTGCAGCCCCCTATACCATCGTAAACACTTTTTCAATGAGAGGTAGCAAAAAAATTATATGATATTATTTTAATACCAAAATCTTTTTAGTGATGGCATAAATAACTAAAATGGTTCCTGAAAATGCACGAGAACTATTAAATATAATGTTACATGACTGAAAGCATCTGAAATAACTAGTTTAAATATATAAAATGTAAACTCTGTAAAATAATTACCTTAGAAATCTCTTACACACATACCCTTTATAAAAAAAAAAAAAGATTTATTTTATATTACTTTTTATTTCCGATCTCCAAAAGAAGCCAGGATCGGCAGCAGGAAGCAACAGATGATTCTGTTGGATTTGTGCGAGGAAATTTAGTCAAAGCGTATGGATCAGGCATATATTTTCTTTGTGCAATACCTACTCATAGGACGAAACAGACTTGACTTTTTAAGGTCTTCCGGTATTTTTTATCATTCGGAAATAACATTGCATATTAAGTACAGCACACTGCATATTAAGTACAACACTCTACAGATTAAGTAGAAAGTTTTAAAATTTAAAATAAAAAAAGATTTAGTGTAAGAGTTTCCTAAAACTTTGTAATTTATTTGTAATACTGTAAAGCAAAATATTCAACAATTTTGTCTTACTTATTTTTGAATTGTGTCAAATTCGCCGACTCTACAAAATAGTACGAGGCGATTTTACCACCTCTAGTACCTCTAACTAATCGGATGGAAAACACAATAAAAACAGCCCCATTGGGTCAATTCGAGAAGAATGATCCAACATCTGAACGAGGAACGGCCGACCGATCCCCGCGCAACAAATTTAAAATCACTCGACACATTTTACATAAAGTGAATAAAGCCAGTTACAATGCTCTTCAGCTTTCACATCAATTTATTTACCCGCCCTCACGACCTCCTTCCCGGATTAAGTTTCCGGAGAGTTGGACGATATCGAATCCACAAAGAGATTGATTGATTGATTGATAACTTTATTTAGGGGCCGGGAGGTAGAACCTCATTTGGCCCATATGCATTACATGCAGTTTATACAGTTTTAATTCTATAAAATATATATGTATTTACAATAAAATTGCATTTTGGCGGCGAATTTTGGCCAGTAAAAATTTACTAATTAGAAGTAAATAATCAAAATAAATAATTTAAAATAAAACTATGTAAAAACAAAATAAAACAAAACAAAAATATAAAACAAAGTAAAGCATTGAATGAAAAGTAGTTCAATTGAAAATTGTCGGAAACGTGAAAAACTATACGACTTTGCGCTCTTGATTGATATTCTAGGACGTTCTATGTGGATGAATGGTGATGATGGTGGATGCCCCTGATGGTGTCTGAAGGCGAATGACTGGGTCGTCACGATGACCTCTCGGTCCAGGCCACATCCCTCAGTCCCTCCGTCTCGACCCTGTGTCACCAGTTGGCCCTGTCTCTACGCAGCAGCTCGTCCAGGAGATCGGCTTTGTATTCAAGAGAGTTCTCCGGACAGAAGGGCGGCGGTGGATGGTCATTGATGATGTTTGAGACCGTGATGGTAAACTATCTGCACCATGCCTCAGTTCTGGGTGCTACGTAGAAAAGAGTTCTTGATGGGAGCCGACTGGAGGAGCGAGCAAACACGTCAACGTTCATACGCTGGAAGTTGACGGCAAGGTATACTGGGTTGCTGTGTGCCATGATGTTAAACACCAGTGAGCCTATAAGGAGCTCACGACGCCTGGCAGCAGAGAGCCGGCCCAGGCTAATGCGGTGTGGGGTGACATGCCCAAAAGGAGGTATATTGACACCCACGAAGCGCACACACGCATTAAGTGCTCGCTGAGTCTTGGTGTTGCGAGTTTTGTCTAGATCGTTGTAGACAGCACAAGCAAAGTCGAAGTGGGGCAAGACCAAGCTCTCAACTAGATCTTTTTTAAAAGAGAATGAAATTGAGTGGCGGTAGTGCCTTAGGGAGCGCAGTGTGCCATAGACACGACTTACAAGATTGTTGACGTGGGGAGCCCAGTTGAGAGTGGGGGCGATGAGGACACCAATACTCTTTATTTGGGTAGTGTATAGGACAGGAACCCCGAGAATAGTGACCTTGGGGATGCTCTCGCGGTCGATGCGAGAGATGAAAGCCTCCCCAAGAGCATGACTTTTGTCTTCTCGAGGTTCAGAGGAAGGCTGTTCTCAACCGCCCACGCAGCAACGGCCTCGGCATCACGAGTGATTTCAGCGATGCCCTCGTCTAGTCTGGCTGACAGAAAAGAGTGGTAGATCTGGGTGTCGTCCGCGAAGATCATGTGACGAGACACGCTCAACACTGATGGCAAGTAATTTATGTACACTATGAAGAGTGATGGGACCAGGACGCTTCCCTATGAAACTCCCGCCATGACCCTTCGCCAGTGAGATGTTGAGCCACCCGCGTCTACCACAGGCTGGAGCCTGTCATGCAAGTAAGCATAGAACCAGGCGAGGGCCGCGTCTGAGCACATCATGCGCCTCAGTTTCTGAAGGAGAAGGCCATATGGGACCATACCAAACGCCTTGGAAAAATCGAATAAGACGAGCGCGGTTATTTTGTGCTCGTCTATCGCTCTCCTAACGTCATCAAGGACCCCCAGAAGGACCATCTGGACGCTGTGGCCGCAACGAAAACCCGCCTGTCTGGGATCAAAGAGACCGGACGCCTCGAGGTGACGAGAAAATTGTTTATGCGCGACACGTTCTTTGAAAGCTCGCTTAGCAAGGCTATAGGGCGCGTATCCGACATCGAGATCATTGCTGCATTCTTTGCATAGGGCGAGAGAAAGGCCCTTTTCCAGAGCGTCGGGTACCTTGCTTCTCTGAAAGACGCGTTGAAAATAGAGGTCAAGGGCACTGCGAGAGTTGAGGAGTCAAGTTTCAGCATCTCGGCAGAGATTCCGTCGCGGCCCGTCGCACTGGAGGTGGATGAATTGATAGCCCGCAAGACCTCGCGGGGTGACACTCTGGTGAAGGTGGAAGGTTTGATGGTCTCTCCTTCAGCGCTTAGAGGGATTGAGGGTGAGAACGAGAGCATTGCCGCAAAAGCATCTGGTGTGATAGGGGGAACTCTCGCATTCACGACAGCATAGCGGGCGTTGAGGGACTCGCGTGAGAAATGCGAAAAGGGAGATATGCGAGTCTTGGTGGCTAGGCCCATGCGACGCAGCTCGCACCACTTATTTGGTGCATCGGACGCGTTTTGAAGTCTATCTGCGAAATGTTTATTTTTTGCCGTGTTTAGCGCGTTTGAGATACGGCTGCATGCTACCTTAAATCGCTGGTAATCATCACCCCTGCCCGAGCGTCTAGCTACGCGGTAGAGCCTGTCGCGCTTCCTCATTTGGGCGCGGAAGTCGGCTGTCACCCAGGGCTTGCGTGCCGAGGAGAGCGTGATCTGTCTCAGCGGGGCTTCCTCATCAAAAGCTCCGAGAATAGTCTCAGTCAGACGCTCTATGTGACTGGGTATGTTAAGAAATGAGAGAGAAATCTCAAAATGGGGGGTGTAAAGTGGTTGAGATGTGTCGATATTGTCCGGATTGTTTGGATCTGCCGTAAATGTATGTTTCAAACGGAGCTTTATCGTGTGAGTCAATGACTCATTATCCAGGCGTTTCAGCGATCTTGATTGAATCGTTTTGTGTGTGTGAGGCGGTGTGAAAAATTTGTATCGTATGTTTATGATATCGTGACCAGCGATAAATGGAGACTGTGAATTGTGATGTGATAAAACTGAACGAGCGTCGTTTGTTAGAAATAAATCGAGCCATGTATGCGAGTGATGGTCTAGTTGTGTGGCATGATATGTCGACTCAGAGGAGACCAAATACAGTAAGTTGCTTTGTATGTGCGTGAGTAAGTTGTTTGAAGCTGCATTTTGAATATCCATGTTGATATTGAAATCCCCGGTGATTATGATGTTGGTTTAGTGTGGTAGGAAAGAGGAAAGCGTGTCGAAAAAAAGCTCAGGGTACGCAGCATTTCGGAGCTTATACCACCGAGAAGAGAAGCTCAAGGATGAGAAACTCGGGTGCGTTTAGAAAGCACTTCTCAGAGGATGCCAGTATTTTAACTGAGAAATCATCGCGCACATATACGGCTACGCCTCCTCCCTCCTTTCCTACTCTGTCATGCTTGTAAAGATGAAAGTTTGGTAGGCGGAGTATTGGCTCAGCATCAAGGCCAGCATGTCACATAGCATAGAAGAGAATTGCGCCTCTACAAACGGGAAGGGTGTTTTCAGTCTGTTTACGTTTATCTGAAACACGTTTAAGAATGATGAATTTGGTGAAGTCCGACTCGTAGGGATGTGTATATTGTGTATGGTGCGCGGCAGATCTGATATCCCTCATGAAGGGCGCGGGGCCGTAGGAAGGTCGGTCAGGTCAGGCTCACTGCGAATGGACGTGAGCGGACCGCTTACTGTGGTACGCATATAAACAGCCAAGTTTTTGACTACCGGCCTAGCGTAGTTTAACCTTTTTTTGTGCCTCATAAGACTTGCCCAGAAGTGCGTGGACATGGTTTGGCCACAGAGCGCGCATCGAAGGTATTTTGAGAAAGCGACTACCAATCACAGCGGCACAAGAACTCACTGAGCTCAACCGAGTTAATATTATTATAATTTTGAAAGCTAAAAGTTTCTTTGGGAGGAGATACCAATTGAATATCAATGGTAGCATCAATGATATTGTGCCTGCTGCGAAAGGGCGCTAGACTGTTCCCATAGTCGAGTACTGTATCGTTTTCGTCCACAAACATTATGTCAATCCACGCGTGAGATGCGTCGGTATGATGCGTCGAGCCGTGCTGGATGATCTTAACTGACAGCTCGTCAGCTAAGCGCTGTACGAACTCAGAATCAGCAGTCGCCGACAACAGATCGGCATTCAGATCACCCATAATTAGCTTGTGGCTGTAATTACCACTAAGGTCTCTAAGCGAACTAAGAAAGTCAGGATCACTATTAAAAGCTACTTTGGGTGGACGATAAATAACATCCACAAGGATTGAACTTAAAAATTCTCTGTATATTTCCGGTTGTAACAATTCGTTGATGTAGATCTTACGATCCGGCAAGCGGCTCACAGACTCAGAGCCAAGAGGAGATGACTTGATATCCTTGGTGGTGAGGTAGTTGTTGGAGTGAGAGCACTTTGCGCGTAAAATGTCAAAAACACGCTTTTTGCTGGCAAGGCGAACCGCACAAGACGGTGGTCGCCTCGATCTCGAAACCACTCACTCCAGAGAGAGAGAGAGAGAGAGATTGATTGATTGATTGATTTGATTTTATTGGGGCCGGGAGGTAGAACCCCATTTGGCCCAAGAGCATATACATACATTGTTATTAACATAACGCTAACTATAACGATAAAAATAAAAATAACAATAAAAAATAAAAAACTGTTGTGCTATAGCAT
>UELU01089358.1:0-10287 GCA_900490025.1 Megastigmus dorsalis
ATATATATATATATATATATATAGGCAATGGAGGGCGGATCGATCGAGCGAGCCCCGGCGCGAACGCGCAAGTCCGAGGCGTGTTTTCGGTAAATATATAAAGTAAATAGCGCAGAACGCAAGTGCGAGCCGAGGGCAGCCCGTGGATTTATACATGTATATACGTTTTATAATGCGCTGTCGAACCGATTGTGAAATATTCCCGAACGATACACAGCGTGTCGGACAATGGCGGACTTTCAGATCGACGAGTAATGCAAATCTTGAACTGAGATCGGTTGCCGATCGGATCGTATATGATCGAACTTGGTAATACCATTTCCTTTTTTTGAGCTCTTATTCTCTTGTTTTCGCTTTGGGCTATATCGAAGAAGTACACAATTGTTGTATGGCATCACACTGTGGCGATTGATATCCCGACTTTATCATTTGGCTGAAAAATCCAAAAAAGACACAAGAATCGTTGTAATAGCCTATACGAATGGTTGCTTAGAAACGAAGCTGTGCTGCACGCGACATCGCGCGTTCTATAAGTCCAGAGCGAGGTGCACTTTTGCAATGAAATTAATCAAGGATGCATTAAGAGGCCTCGACGAGAATGGAACCGCCGCGGGAGAACGTATACTTTCGAAAGTGGTTATATGCGCGGATAAGGAGAACTGTATATATACAGCTCGACGTCAAATTTAAGATAATATACGCGCGCAGGAGCTGCGGTGAGAAGTGGACTCGGTGACAAATTGGCGCAAACGTTTGAGAAGGATTTTCGTTTACGATCCTTTGCCTCTCTCATAAATCGATTGTTATTCCGCAGCCGTCGATGTATATATATGCGGCTACCGGTTACGAGCGATCGATTGACCAAGAAAATTGTCTTCGGAGTAACGAGACCGTAGGAGAGCTACTTATCCACGGCACTTGACGGTGGTTGCAAAACCGATCGCGGATAGCTAATGTCGGTGATGCACTATTGGCGGTCGAAGAATTGCTGGCGCAATTTATCGCAGCGTCGAGAGAGAGAGAGAGAGAGAGAGAGAGAGAGAGAGAGAGAGAGAGAGAGAGAGAGAGACCAAAGCTAGAGAAGAGGCAATGAAAAAGGCAGCTGATGCTTCAAAGTCAGCACAAAGTACCTCATTACTCCGACGAAATATCGTTTCGGTTCAAAAGGAATGTCAAGCGAGCTGAAAACGTTTCATTTCGATGCCGAAATTCCTGTCTCATCAGACCGCGGGAAAGGAATTGACGAAAAAGATAGTTTACGGTGCACATGGAGGAGAAACTATTCTGCTGCTGCTGTGCAGTCATCAGCATCATTCCCTGGCCAATTTCTTCTGTAAGAGCGTTACGGTACAAAGCCACTTCTCTTGGGCACGCGGTTATCAGCAAACCCATTATAACAGTTGATGGACTTTTACCTGTGGAAATCGAGGCAGCTCTGCGTCTATTCTCCTTCGTACCTTTCTCGTGCAGCTGTGCTGCGCCGTTTCGACCGCTGCATTTTACGTATATTGTAATTGACGATTGGATGATATTCTTCTTACACTTGTTGTCCTATTGTCTAGGATGAGATATGTCTAGGGTATCTTATCCTGTCTACACGAAGAAAGGTTTTGCTTAGGTTGCCAATCGGAGATTATTGAAAGAGCTTATTGGAATGTTAGGGGAGTAGAGGATAGTTGTATAGGCTGGGTGCATCCCGATGGTGGGGATAGACGAAACGATAACAGCGCTGATAGTGAACGAAGTGAATATCACAGTACCCCCGTTTTATAGTGATTCCCGTATAATCAAAGTATAGCTATGTCAATAGAGAGCGCTCGAAAAGATTTTTTACATGATATGAGAGTACATGATATAATAGTATGACCTTATTTTTTTAATTTAGTAATAAAAAACATAATATTAACTATTGTAGTAGATCATACATCGTTTACAATACGAATCGCAGATAGCAGACGTCAACGCACTTTCATAAACAATATCGTTCGCACTTTGGAATACACATGCGCGTTAGAAAATGCTGTGTTTATAAATGCCAAAATAACGTTAAAAACAGCCCTAATTTAAGTTTCTACAAATTTCCTTTGATATGGTACAAAAAGCAACAGGCCCAAGCATGGATAAATGCAGTGAAAAAGTTGAAGTAAATATATCTAACCTTCAAAATTTTCCTCTGTGTGTTTAATTTCACAATTATTTATAGCCCCAATAAATTACACTGGACACCTACGCGCAAAAATAAAATTTGTAATGCGCATTTTATTGGTAACGCAAAAAAAATGACTCACTCCGTCACTCCTGTATTCCTTTACGTAGCAGACGTGGTTGCTGTCAAAGAGTTTTTTTGCTTTTTTTAAGCCTTCTGGATTAAAGGAAATGGAGTGGGTGATTTTATCGAATCCAGTTTCTATTATAATGTCCATTTTTAACGTTTTTAATATAATTACTTTAAATTTATTATTAAAATATTAAAACTTTTGCGTCATGCCATGCATTTGAGATAGTACATGGGGGTACTGTGTTTACACGGGCAGCCGTTTTGTACGGCGCCACCTGACATGCAGCCAGCCTATATAGAGTGAACAAGAATAAAGTAACTTGAGTGTACAACTAACTTATTAAAAAGTCTTTTATGGCCTAAAAACATCGAAATTGAATTACACTATGTAGGTATGTAAAAAAATATTTTAATCTAAGTGCTTTTCGCCTGTTTTTTTTTCACAAATTGCCATTACAAAAGATGGTAAAAATAAATTGTATTCGAAACTGTATGACTTAGTCTAGATGACTAGATTTGGGGTAGATAGTCTAGTATTCAGGCAGAGCCCATGGTGTCAACTGTACGACTGGCTTAAATAAAAAAATGTCTTGATTTCTTCAAAGCTTAGTTATTGTCTATTTACCAGTGTAGGATTTATTCGAAGAATATAGGCAGTTGTAAGCTCGATATTAGACCCGTTCAAATATTTCAAACATTGTTTCTTACGCGTAGAGTTTGTACACGGATAAAATTAGATTCTTATTGCGCAGCAGTGACAAAAAAATAGAATAGATTTTCACCTTAACGCTCGGCTTGCAAAGAGAACCTTGAATTTCTCTCCATTTAAAAGTAGAAATTTGAAAGTTAGTTTGCGTCCAATCATTTTTATGTGTATTGTTTATTCCGTCTGTATATTACACATATGAGTCGTAAGGGGACTCGCTCGGCCATGACAACTGTGTCAATAATTTTAGTTACGTCTTCCAACACTTTATAGACTTTATGAAAATATAATTAAATATTCGTTATTGGAGTCCGTTGTAGCGATACTATATTGCTATAGTATTTAATGAATTTTTTTTTACATAGTACGAATGTAACATGTTTTTAGGTGGAACAAAGCACATTACTAAGTCTAAGCTACATTTACATGATAAAAAAGAAAAAAGATCTTTGGTAGCTTTGCGAGCAAAAGTTAATTTTTATTAAAAATGCGTTCGCGAGATAGAACCTTTTGCCCTGAAAAGTTGAAATAGAATCTTTTCCACCGAGCCGACGATATATATATATATATAAAAGTAGTTCACATCAAACAGCTTTTTTATATGTTAAACGTTAACAATATATTTATAGTTGTACATGTCCGAAGTTTCACAATAATTCAAATTCACAATTTACAGATGAATGCGCTGATTTCCCTGGAATAGAATTACTAATCTATCGATTAGCGCTACTCGTGTCATTAATTCTCAGTTAGAAGTACGTACACCACGCAATCTCGCACAAAAAAAGGTATCTGCGTAACGTGCTACCGTCACTCGTATGCGCATGACTGAGAGAGAGAAAGGGCAAGATAAGCGCGGCGGCATTAACTTATTTGTCGAAAATTCAATAAATGCTACATCGGAAAAAAGACAGCCAGATCCCTGGAAAAATGTTTGAGCCCCAAGCTCTTGCAGTTATAGGAACGAGAAGAGGTGATTTTAACGGAAGTCCAAGCGGAAAAACACTTATTATTCTCTCTCTCTCTCTCTCTCTCTCTCTCTCTCTCTCTCTCTCGCTACTATACGACCACAAGCATTTAAAATCTACGCGCGTACGATGGCTATACAAAGCTGGCGTGGCTGCTGTTGCATAAGGAAAATCGCCAATCGCGTGTTTACGTGTCCGCGACTCTGTAGTTATATTATATATATATAAATATATATATATATCGAGTGGTAGGCTATGTGGAGCTGAGGTGCTGGTGCTGCTGCTGCTGGCACCGCACACGATCGATCGCTTTACGCGCGCCTCTGAGACTTTCCAGTATATACATCTAGCTCGTTGGCTCTGGAAACCATACAGAAATTTGGACAATTCAATTGTTGATGACCTTCTTATTTATTGATCGTCAGAAATCAGCTGTTGCATATACAAATAAGTGCACAGTCAATAATGTTTATAGTTACAAAATGTTCTTGTTAAAACTAAATTTAAAACTTTTGATTGTAATTGTATTGTCGTCTTCTGTGGTTTCAGAAATAGGACCAAGGCTCGTAATTTTCTCTCTTCAAATTGTTCATTGTACAGAGTATACGTTCTATTAAAAGCCGATTTCAAATATGGCATTCAAATATGGTATTTAAAGACTGCTAATAATAATCCATTTTCATCATAAGTACAGACAATACAATTTCTATATATAAATTCCTTTGAATCGAATTTATAATTTATCCCATTTGAAAGCTTGGAATTATAAGAAATCTGTATGCTAAAATTAAATTTGCAATTCCTTATGTATAGTAGTGCATATTTCTATTCTTGTGGTTTCTTTAAAATGTGCGATGAAATTTTAACATATAGCCTATTTAATTTTGTTTCTTTTACTATTTTAAGCCTTCATAATAGGACTGAGATAACAGTGAAAATACAAAACACTTCGTACACTGTTATCTGGAGTAAACAGCCGAAATAATAGAGTCAATCCCAAACGGACGTTAACGAGCTCTCGATGAAAGCGCCAAAAGCGATTCTCTCAGTGAAAAATATCGTGTATCTCCTATTTTTCTCGGAAAAGCGCCGCATCGACTGGAACTGTTATAAAACGACAGTCGTCAACCGAGCGCCAACTGGTAGGTCAGCTTTAAGCTTCCCGGGGGGAACTTTAAAAAAGCAGACGCCGCCGTTGCTGCCGCTGTCGCACTCTCTACGTAGCTGATAACGTATATCCATGTATATGTGTGAGCTCTGTTTTTTTGGCCATTTTGTTCTTGAGTTGTGCTTCTCGCGCTGCGTGGCTATACGGACTGCGTGCGTCATTTTATTAAAGCTGCTTATACGTGCGTATGTGCGTATGGGATATTTTTTCTCATTGGGGCGTCGTTTACCACAATTCTGCCCAAAGTAGCTTTTCTCTGGACATAGTATGGTTTTAATTTTCAATCTTTTACCGCTGACGTTTACGAAGATGCTTAATTATTTGGAGCTTTATGGCTTTGTTATTGGATCTAGCAAAGTTTTCAAGTGAGTTTATTGCTCAACGCTGCTTCTCTTTGTAGAACAGACTCATTCATCCCATGTATATATTCACTTTCTCGCAATCGCTTCGCCGGTTTCACAATGAAAAACTGCATCGATTGCTGCGATAATGCGCGTGATAAGAGCTTACGCAGATGTATTGCGACAAAACACAGAAACGACTTGTCGAGAAAGAGAAAGAATAAAAGAATCTAAACTGTTGCAGAACAGAACTGAGTTCGCTGTGATTTCGCTGACGCGTTACATATATATCCTCCATTTCGATCGTGCAAATGCCGTCCGCGCAGACGTAACCCCGTAAAAAAAAAACAGTTGTAACGCCGTGATTTCGACAGATTTTCACTCGCGGACTGTATGGGATAAATGAAAATGAGTCCCGCGCGGTATATACGGTCGTTTCCTCGATCGCATGTGCCACGCAAACAAACGATTTCCTTCTCATTTGGCAGTCCGTCGCCTTCTCGCGACACTTGCGCTGCGCTGCACATTGTAAAAGATATAGAAAAGTGTCGTGTTGGGAATATATTAATTATTTCTTCTTGGTTAATCGCTGAATTAATCTCAGGTGTGTTTTTCACGCCTTTTAGTCAGAAATACCGTTGATTCGATTAAATGTCATGGTATAATTTAACTTTAATCGATTTCGAATTCGAGTCCGATGCGATGTATAACGCAGCATGTTGATGTCGCTCTAAAAATTGTTTGGCAATTGCAATCTTATTATGCGCAGACTCGCGAAAACACTTCTCGATAACCGCTTTATCATTATGAAGATATTTGTCGATTAACGTTGTCGACTAGGTCAACGAACTCGCACGTTTATTTTGATTTACTCATTGGACTGAGGACTTTAATAATTGAACTCTGACTAATTGTTTGTCTAAAAAAATAATCATTGATTACGTACCATGGAATAAATATTCTAAACTTTCTGTAGGTTTCTTTATTCAACTGTAACTGAAGTTTTTCTTTCTCTAATTATATAGGGGCAAAAGTATGATTATCGTTACATCTAGAATGATTTCTTCAAAATCAATACATAGAATAAACTCGTGCAAGCTATAAGGCTTCACACGAAAAAAAGCTCGTAAGTTAATGAAACATATAGAAGGGAACAGCTCGATCGATCAAAAAAACTTGCGCACGTGTAAAACACAGTGTAAATTTCAAAGTGGCTCGCCTCCACAAACATTGATAATCATGAACCGTCATTCACTCGCAAAGTCACGCAAGAAGAAGGAAAAGCGCGCAGCACGCAGTTCTCATTATTACGCAGCTCCACGCGGATTTTCGGAATTTCCATGGGTTCTGCCGTATACGCGCGCGCGACCGCCACTAAAATTGCCAGTCCGCAAACGTCGTCTGCTGGCTCATACGTGGAAGCTCGCCGAGAGCGAGCGCATATATAGAAGAAGCTTTACGGGCCCGGCTGCAGTTGCATCGTCGTGGTCGTCTACTCCGTCGTTGTCGTCGTCGTCGTCGTTGCCGTCGTCGTCGTCGTCGTAGTCGTCGTGTCTCTCGTCGTTCGTTAACCCCACGAGCTGCTCGCTGCACGTAAGCGCCAGAGTGTGTGCAAGAGAGGGAGAGAGAGAAGTTATAGACACATCGATGGCACACCTAGAAATGCGCGCTGACGTAATCCACTTTGCAACAATCGATGCGTGTGTACAGCAACAATCGCTGGCCTTTTGCCTCTCCCTCTCTCTTCTCTCTCTTCTCTCTTTTTTGCCTATCTCTCTATACCTTTTCTTTAGTTCACCTCTTCTCTTCCTGCTTCGTTCTCTCATTCTCTTTCGCTCGCTCTCCGTCTATCCTTGTTCTTCTTAGATCACGAGTTGCGAGTCTATAGAGGTGAGATCGTCGTAGATGATAGAAGGCTTTTTTATGGGTGAGGTAGGCATGCACACTGTATGAGTCAGCGGTGACTCAGGCTTTCTGGGTTTTATTTTTTTTGGTATACTTCGTGCAAGAATTACTATTAGTTTTCGGCGATTACTAATTAGCCGTTCCTGCTGGTACATTTCCATCGAGAGTCTCATCGATCTTATTCCAATTTTCCGATTTGCCGTTGATTGTCAACAGAGTCGATTGTTCTGACAATATATAGCATCTGTTGGTCGTGCTTCTAGAACAAAACAGCGATCCGATGAAGAATTTGGCGTCTGTTTTAGCGGCATCAATAATACAAAGTGCAGCGGCGATACGTACGTTGTGAATAACAGTTGAGGACGCAGTCTGTCGTATGATGAGCGTATAATCTCTGTTTCCTCAATTCCTGCGCGTGACTAACTGCACGTACTCAGCGCTGGCTTCGAGTCGTAAGGGATAAACAAAATTTGGATCTGTTGAAAGTTATTTTTCGCGAGAAGAATTTATTGGCGTCAGGTCTTGAGTAAACTTCGCGATTAGCATATATTGACTCTCATTACGAATGTACGCGTATATTCCTTTTGCGCGGTATTCTTTGTCGCCGAGTACAGTCGGCAAATGCAAAGTATCGATAATTAATTTTATCGTTAGGTATATGTACTGTTCTCGTCTTGCGCGGTTCGTACACGATGAAATTAAAGCTTGAAATTACGGACGATCGAGCTTTTCGCGCATATTAAACAGAAAAATGTATGGTTTTGTAATACAATGGATAGGTTCATTTGCAAGCGACACAAGTATAAGTTTACGCAACTGCTAATGTTTAATTTTTCTGAAAGCGAGCAAAAGTAGCAGCACTTTTATGTAATAGCATTATTAATTGTTCCCATAATTCACAATGGCATTGGCAGCGTTTCTAACATTGATCACCACTCGGTGCATTCGTAAAAATTCCCAAAAGATTAATACGCTCGCAGATAACTTGCGTAGGTGCATTAGCACAATTAAAAATTGTGATACTGTAATTGTGTAATTACTGTATTGAAGAAAGACGGTTTATCGAAGTGAAAATTGTTCAGTCTAATTGATTGCGATATCCATTCTATGCAAGCAACTGTTTCAAGATTACGTAATTGATATACTAAAACTTTTCAATGCGACCATATTATGAATCAAACTTTTACTTTTTTTAATGATCTAACTCGCACGAGAAATGCAACGAGAAATTGGCTGATTTTTAACTTTTTCGTAAGAACAACATTGATAACTGGAAATTGAAATCATTATTTCATTTATTTCCATACCGCGTCACCGACTTTTTGCTCGTTGTTTTGGATCCATTATTCCTCGATCGTAATCTTTCGAAAGAAAGCTTCGAATTTCGTCTCTCATGCTACTTTCGAAAGTCTCATGAATAGATTAGGTTCAACTCGACGAGAGCGTTCTCGATTTTTTTTCTTTAATGGGCACTACTGCGACATGCCGAGATGTCGTGGGCAGATGGAGGTGAATTTTCGTTGAGACGAGTCGTGACTAGAATGGGTTTCTGGTTTTCGTTTCTTTTTTTTTTAACAGCACCTGATTATCTCACTAAATTGTGGAAATTATCTTGCAATTATCTCGTTTACGTTGTGATTTACGGCTTCGCGGTAAAATGTAATCGTCTACGTGGTGACGTTGTGTTGTACGTGTTGATTTTGCACTTTTAGATGTATAACATTTTTCATAATAAAATTGAGAGAACATCGCGAATGAGTATCGTAATTCTGAGAATGCCAATAATAAAAGCGATAATTGTAGTATTAGTTTATTCAAATTATATAAAAAGAATGTACTTAACTTTTATTTTTTTACATTAATTGAGTTGAAAAAGTGTTTCTTTTGATTCATAGATTATTCATTTTCGCTGACATTACTCTGAAAATGAAAGGGTGAAACGATCCGTTTGAAAAACTGAAAAGTTCCTTGTACAAATATGAATGTATAATACTGTAACAATAGTAACTGATAAAGCGCAATAAGATAAGTATTTCCATGAAATCGAGTATATTTAACGCTTGGAAAAATATTTAATAAAAATGAGTGCAATGAAGTTATTTTTACTAGGAATGCACCTCACAAGAAAAGGTAGGTTGAGGTCCGCCTTCGATATTCTCGAAACTTTGTGCATGAGTGGAGTTCCGTAACATATTATACACGTATTTTTTTCTACTTTAATTCCATTTTAAGAATAAAAACTCACCCTTAAAGTAGTAAATATACATGTTTGAGGTAGTACATTGATAAGGCATGTAATATAGTAATGAAAGGAATGAAAGTGTTGAAATAATTTGTAGGAAGCGAAAATAGCATTCCTCGTATTACTCACTTTATTAATATAGGGAAAAACTTTTTGCGCTACACAAAGCGATACAAACCTCCCTATCCTTGTCAATATACAATGCCATAACCTGATAACATCAAAAGCCCATTTAAAATAAACGCTTTTTTTCAACCTCCACTGCGGGGGAAGGATGCTATATACCATTACGCTTCGTACACATACACTGAAAAAAAAATTTGGTCAAATCAAAAAAAATTTCATTGAAACAAATAAATAATTTCTTCCAATTCTCCCTGTAACATCATTTATTTGGATGAAATAAATTTAAAATTTTGATTCAATAAAATATTTTATCAAGTTAAAAAATATTGGTTTTAAATACAGTAAATATTTTTTTAAGAGAAATACATATTATTTAGAATCAAATAAATATTTATTGTATTCGTAAATTCCATGTTATTAATTTACTCAAATATTTATTTGACTGAAAACCATATTTTATTCTTTTAGAAAAATATTTTCATCTAACGAAATAAATATTGTTTAGAATTAAATAAATATTTATTTGATTGGTACATTCCAATGTACCAATCAA
>UELU01089360.1:9294-23560 GCA_900490025.1 Megastigmus dorsalis
CCCCCCCCCCCTTGCCTCAACAACCACCGTAGTAGCAGCAGCAGCAGCCGGATCAGTTCGACCCTCCCTCCTTTTAATACGCGCGACATGTCGAGCTCGTAAAAGTTCTTCGATTGCCATACAATCATCCGCTCGCACGTGCGCTCGCGGTCGGATATATAATTTATTTACTATTACAAATCGATCTCCTCGGAGCGGCTTGTACGTACATGCAGCATGCATAAAACGCTCGTTTTCCCCTGCACACGTGCACATTTACACACACAGACAGACACTTAGACAGATAGCCGCAAGTGAGTTAAGCGGGGCGGGGTAAGTCATCTCTCGGCGCGTGCAATCGCTGCATCGATAAACGCGCGCGCGCTGTGCAACTATAAGCTGCTCTGAAGCCAGCCAGTGCGCGTCCACCGTCTCGGTAATAACCGGCAATTTGCGAAGTGGACTTTTAGTTAAGCCGACTCTCTTTTTACTCCTTCTCGCGCACTCTCTTTCTCTCTCAAGCTCTGCGGCTTCGTGTGTACAGCTCGCTGAGAAAGAGAGAGATGGGGAGGTAATTGCAGCCATGACGAGAGCCAAAAGGGAGGCTTTCAGATGCTGCACACGCGCGCGCGCACGAGCCAGTGCAGTTCACTGTTGCAGCACACACACACACACTAGCGTTTTGCCTGCGTTGATGTTGCTTGTGCACACCTTATTTACCGCGAGTGAGAGGGTATTCGCGATAAACGTCGTGGAGATGATGCCGCAGTGGCGGCAAGTGCAGCTCAATCGCGAGCACCGAAATTAGGAAAATATATTCGTGTCTGTTGTAAAAAATTGAACGCTCGCTTGCGTGTTTATACATATACTCGTTGTATTCTGCATCCCGGAGGAGATCGTGCAGCTCGTAGTTGTTGGTTATACCTTCGCGGATACTGCTTTTAATGAGGCGGCTTTATGCGCAGCCTTTTTCTTTTTCGTTCGCTTAGAAGGCGAGATTCAAGCACGTTTTGCGAGTGTTTCCGATTGTTTGATTTTATCTTAAATATATTCGCTTCGTTCGATAACCCCTAAATAATAAATCTTCTAATAGTAAACTGCAAAGCCTTTTTTTACCGCGCAGAAAAAAGATTTTTCGATTAAAGCCACTTTCAAAATCTCATTAAAAGTAATTCGCTTCTAAGCAACGGCATTAAATCAAAGCATCCAAAAAAGTACACAATAACGGTAAAGTAATTCTCGAATGAAATTACAAAAAAGTCCGAACGACAAACTTTTTAATATTTATAACATGTATTAAGTAAAGTAAAATGCTCATTTGCATCGTGTAGACATCAACGCAGCCCAGCCGCCCATAAACTATTCATGCAATGCGCGGCGCTGCATCGGTCTTCATTAAGAAAAAAGAAAAAAAGAAAAACGAGACTGAAAGAAGAAACAAAAAAGAAAACGGAAAAGTAAGCAAAGAATTCCCCGACTAGTCCAACACAGAGTGTTAATAGCGTCAGGTTTCGCTTTTGTGGCGACTATTACATGTCGGCGCGTCGTTAAACGCCGAGCGCGTATATATACACACAGATACACAAGTGCGAGTGCAGCGCGCGTAATACGCTGCACAAAGTTACATACATACTCATCGGTGCGAATCGGCAAAAAGGCCGCTTATACGCGTGCCGCGAAACATACCTCACCGACTATCAAGATGCTCCTATATGCAGCTCGCGTGTATATATATATATATATATATTCTTTTCGAAAGGGGAAGAGAGAAAACAAACGAGGTGAGTGTAACGCGCGGCATCGGCGCAAGAAATGGCGACGTCATTTCGTCGGGGTATAATAATGAAAGAATATAAGAAGGGAGTTGCGATGCACCGCCGCTGCCGCGCAAACCCTTTGTGTGCGCGCTGCAACGCGGGCTGCAGCAGTTCCACCTGGGTAAACGAGATTCACTAACTCGGAACGAGATCAAAGCTTGCGTACGCGGCTGTTGCTCGTGCGTATGTGTGTGCGTGTGTGTGTGTATAGTGTATGTTGTATGGCGAACGACGGCCGCGGTGAGTCAGGGAAAGAGGGAGAGAGAGAGAGAGAGATAGAGAGAAAGAGCTGGATTCGCGCATAATGTATTATTGATTCCGCGTACGCGCACGACCGACTCGCGACTCGCACGGCGCCGCGCATTTGCATTGCTTTATTAAATTTGGGATGGACTTTCTTTCGTTATATTATATTTATACCTTATTGCCGCGATCGCTCGTACAAGCTGCGGGCCTTTATAGAACTCGGCTTTTTTTCCCGCGTTTTATGTTCGCGCGCGCCTTCTCTCATCCAACGGGATTTCGTAATTTCGCAATAGTTCTCGAAATTATTTCATAATCTATCTCACCGCATGCTGTTGTATTATATATCTAAATGAGAAATTCAGATAGTGATTTTTTATGGAACGAATTTAATTATACACGATACACTTAAATACATATATATGCATTTCAATTCCTTTGGCTTGGTATACTGGTATTACAAAGAAAAGATGTTGCATGAAATAATAATGTTGTAAATGAGATACTTGAGAATATATAGCTGATAAATATTACTCGTAAATTTTAACAAGTTTTTAAATTAAACTTAAATAAATGTATAATGGAATAATTAAAAAGTCTTATCTTCGATCGGGAAGGTCTGAAATATCTTTATTAGGTGCAGCGCTAAATGTACTGGGCGTGGATAATATAATGACTACCTACTATAAGATGTTCTGATCTATATATATATACACACACCACTGTTTCGTATAAGATAAATCTTCGCTGAATCTTTAATGTCTGAATTGAGTATTAACATATTTTTACTGAAAGAATTCATTTGCGGTGTTATTTTACGTTGCCTATATCTCTGAACGTATAAGCAAACCATAAAATACACTTTTATTAAAAACGATGTGTTTTCATAGTCGTATATTTTATTCTAGCGTATACGCGTATTGAAGATAAAATTTGTTCTATAATACCTTCGATATTTGTCCATGTTTTTTTTTTTTTGCTCAACGAAGATGAGTAGTTTCTGCGGCAATAAAATCCGCGCCTATCTAATCAAAGCGCGGAATTGATGGCGTGACATTATCATGTATACGATCCCCACCGAATCGATCAATCGAAATTCGGAAGCTGGAAAAAATACATTCGAATATAAATCCTGACTTTATCGACCTAAAAGTCGGCTGTGGTAGAAGTATCGTCGGTGAGTAGAAAAATACGATATTTTCCTGTAATAAAATCTTAAAAATTCCGCTTGAAACTACGCGACCGTAGGAAATAAAAATATTTATGCAATTACTACTTCAAACTAATATGCGTTTTAATTACTGGTAAAAATCGTATCGCTTAACAGAGTAACTATAAATAAGTGGAATCCATAGAAAAACTCGCTCTTCAATTTAACAGAGAGTAAATAAAGTTTTTGACATTCCAGCTACGAAAAAAAAGTTTAGCGAGGAGAGTATGTCGGAGGATAAAAAGGAGCAAGTGAACCTCTTTTTCGCCCCGGCGACTAATGAAGTATCATTAAAAATATAGAACGTGGATGGTTAGAGAATTCTTCGAACGCCTTCAACGGTGTATTTCAAAATGGCGTCCTCTGAAAAAGGTCCACGAAGAAACTAGGAGCCAGTGAGAAAGGAGAGAGAGAGAAGAAAGAGAGAGAGAGAGAGAGAGAAGGCGAGCTCGTCACGGCAGCCGGTCTACGGGGAGTAATTTTTATTTCTCTCTTTTTTTTTCCGCGTAAGTGCTCCGCGTCCACCTATTTCTCATAAATTTGAATGAATTTACATGAATTTGAATTTAATGCACCCGCCATGCTTTATCGACGCAATTAAGCTTTTAAGCTCGCATTTGCATTAATCCAATGTTTACAATTACGGCGCGTAGACTTCGGAGTATAAGCTAACTTCTCCCTCCTCTCGCTTCCTCTCCCTTCTTCTTCTTCTTTCTCTCTAACTCGTCTTCTCGTGCGGTCGCGGCTCTCCTTCTTTCTTTTTTTTTTGTCAAATTAACTTACGTAAGCATATTCGAATTTGTGCCTACTTAATGACAGCGTTAATTCGCGCAAATGTGTAGTTCGCATTGCAGCAGATATTTAGTTAGCCGCTAGTATACGCAATAAATGTATCATTGAAAAACGTGTGAATGGATCTTCAGAGTCCGCTGGTCTTGATTTCAAAACGCGAACTAGCCTATTAAAGAACCACTTGTCTCTCGAGTCTAGATCAATCGGATTTTTGTACACCAAAGAATTCCTTTTACTCATTAAGTTCATGAATGGCCAGCTTTATATAATATTTATGCCTCGGATTTTTCACAGTCTCACGGGAACACCAGAAGCTACAAGCTCGATATAATTCAAGTGGCGGCGGCGGCGGCGGCTTAATTAGATCAAATGAAATTCATGCGTTGAATGAATTTGCTTTTTAAATTAAATGAATCTCGCGCGCTATTATGCTACGAGGAAGTGGAATGCATAAATACTTAAGTGAATAAACACTGTGATTGACATCGTGAGCGAAATCATCTGCGGCGAGCGAGTGCCGCGTTGAAATTAAATTGCCAATAAATATCTCGGACGTTCATGCGAAGCGCAAGAGCCTCAATTTCATCTTTAATCAACATAAAAGATTCTCTTCATTATCTCCGCATTATAATACATATTCATCCGAGCTATATACTTTATCGTTCGATGCATCGAAAAAAGATCTTGCATCGACAGAAACTGTGTTTCATTATCATGTATAAAACACGTGGCACCGACGGATGCAGGTCCTATGAACAGCCGAAATCATGCGATAGTTGTTCCATTTATATAGGTTTGTTCATGTTAAAAAGAGAGTTGTGCAGCAGAGAAAGAAGGAGGAAAAGAAGGCAAGGAGTTCATGTGTAGGGAAAAATAATAAGGTGTGCGCCACGCGGATATCTATGCCACGATCATCGAAGGTCAGCGGCTTCTCTCTCCTTCTCCTCTCCCTCTTTTTCCCCGCCTGTACCTTCTACTCTTTCACACATATACATACACATATACGAGAATGAGAGAGAGAGAGGTAAAGGGCGGAGGGGTCAAGTGGAGAGGCTCTCGAGAGTCGGTTCGGTCGATTCTGCGCTCTTTACACTTCCAAAGCTCCCGTCAATAACCCCCGCCATTAAAACGTCTCTCTCTCTCTCTCTCTCTCTTTCTCTTGTGCAGCGCGCTGGCGCTCGTCGATGTTATGTATCGGCTTAATTAAACTTCACTCGATCTTCTCGCGTAATTGGCCTCCCTCTCTCTCCCTCTCTCTCCCTCTCTCTCCCTCTCTCTCTCTCTCTCTCTACCTCGTTCTTTCTCTTGGATCGTCGTCGCGCGCATATATAGCCCTTAAGAGAATCGGGGCCCTGCAATCGCTCCGCCGCGAGATAAACGCCGAGCGGCAGCAGCTTTCTGTACATTGCGGCTCTTCATTGTGCGATAGTCTCTCTGTCTCCCTCTCCCTCTCTCCCAGTGGCTGCTGCCGAGGATCGTCGATAAGGGTATATACCGAAGCGGAGGGGAAAAATAAGAACTTGTGTATATATATATATATATATATATATAGCAGAAGGGAGAAGAATGGAGATGCACAATCGAGGACGCGCGCCGTCGCCGAGAATCGATCGATCGATTTACGCGTCTCTTAACGAGCGGCTTGTATTATTTATGTACGTGTGTGTCTGCGAGCCACTCTCTGCGAGAGCGAGTCGTATGAGGCATACACGTGTGTGAGAATAGAAATGTTATCGCCAATTTATGCGCAACATCAATATTCATTCGATTAGCGCGAGAACGGACTCTTCGCTGTGCACTGTGTATGTGTACGCTCAAGACAGACGCTACAAGTCTCTCTCTCTCTCTCTCGCTCTCTCTTTCTCTCTTTCTCTCTATCTTCGTCTTTATCTTTTGCGTGCTACCTCTCTCTCACTCGCTTTCTCTGAAGGAGGGGGGGGGAAGAGGTAACGACTTTGCAGTTCTACCCCGCGGTGTATGTAAGATCGCTGCACGATGACGAGTACTATAAAAAGGCAATGAGCTTCGCTGGGTGGTCTATCGACGGAATTATTATTTGCTGACCGTTCTGAATGTGTTGTAAATCGATGCACGAAATCGATGCTTTTTTTTTGTTGTCCACGCGCTGCTGCTGCATGATTAATTTTCCTGTGTGGAAATGTTGCGGAGAATTTGCAGCTCGATATAAGCTTATAATTAACTTTGTAAAAAAAAATGCACACAACATGTATCCAGCTTGTCGCATACTTTTAATACCACGTATACCGATTATACTAACAGCCGTTCGAAGAATTATTTTGCTTACAAAATTTACAGGATTTTACAAATCGTACAATTTACATTTATCCAACAAAATTATATTGTATATATAATATAAATATGAGCCGGTGTGAATCTGCGAATCTGCGAAGAATTTTTTCAAAACTATACCGATTCAACGAATCCGATGCAGACTAAGTTTTCACAGCGCTTATTATAGTCAATTGACAAATCTCGGCTATACGTGAAATCAAGAACAAGTGGTCGTTCGGGTTAATAGCCTACAGAAAGCTCAAAACCAAAAGGGAGGGAGAGAAAGAGAGAGAGAGAGGTCGAAGATTAAGTTACGTACAGAAAACAAGCGTATATAGAGAGGGGAAAGAATCGCATGAAAACTCGCAGTGTGTGCAGACCATATTCCCCGGTCTGTGTCGGTAATTAAAGTATAGCGAGTCGGCGGCGGCAGCTCGTCGCTGCACTATACACCCGCAGAGAGAGAGAGAGAGAGAGAGAGAGTGCGCACACAAATGTAACAGCTCGGGACGACGTTCGATCGAATCCTTTAAAGTACACTATATACGTTGCGGTGTGTGCCTTGCATAACTCGCCACCACCACCACCAGCACCATTGCTTTCTCCACAGAGTTGCGAATCCGCGAGAGGCCCCTATGTTCTCTAAGCCCTCCTGCTCCTCTATGCATGTACAGAGAATAGCAGCAGCAGCAGGAGGAGGAACAGGAGAAGCGTCGGGTGGCTTGGCGCGGCCGAGCTTGGGCATTGTCGGTATGATTTATGCTGATTAAGACTCTGCTCTCTAGCCCCTCCCGTGCGTTATCGTTTACCTGTGAGCTGCTGCTGTTGCTGCTGCTGCGCCGACGCCGCAGAGGGAAACGTACTCCCCTTACCCGCCTCCCACCCCCCCTTCCTCTCTCTCTCTCACTCTCTCGCTCTCATCCCCGCGACTTTGCGTGCACAGAACGGCGGCGGCGGTGGCGGCACCTAGAGAAGACAGAGGAGAAAAGCGCTTAATTTAGTGCAGCGCGTACCCCGAGCTTTATACATACGTTTATATATATATATACGTACAGCCATAGTGAGTATGTGTGGGTGTGCAGTGGACGCGCGAGGCAAGGGGTGTATAAGCCTTTCTCCTCTGTCCCTTTGCCGTGCACCTGTGTGCGTGTGCGTGAGCGTTGTGTGTGTGGATGTTATACGCAGGTATAGAATATATAGGGAGAGCCGCAAGTGCTGTCGGTGTGTGCGCGCGCGCTCTGCGTTCTATTCAAAGCGGATGATTCAGTGGCCGAGCGCTGCAGCAGCCGTAGCAGCAGCAGCAGCAGCAACCCTGGATAAGATCTCGTGGCGCGTCGCCTCGTTCGTCTTCTCTCCCTTTACACCCGGCTGCAGAGAGCAACCTGTAACTACGTAACAAACCC
This sequence comes from Megastigmus dorsalis, assembly GCA_900490025.1. Lineage (NCBI taxonomy): Eukaryota > Metazoa > Arthropoda > Insecta > Hymenoptera > Megastigmidae > Megastigmus > Megastigmus dorsalis. The sequence continues at coordinate 17,031 of UELU01089360.1, forward strand.
CGCACACGCGCGGTTTCTCTCCTCTTTTCCTCTTGCTCTCGCGTTGAGTATAGGCCGGGCCTCGCCGACTGTGTGTTTGTACGCGCGCAACAGAGAAAAACAAAAACCGCAACTCTCTCTCTCTCTTTCAGTCTCTTAAACTCGAGACAGCCGCGTGCAATCTGGTTCACCGCCGCGGCCGGCCGCTCTCTCTCTCTCTCTGTGTGTGTTTCTGTTTCTGCTGCTGTGGATTCTTCTCTCCTCTGCAGCTCTCCGCGGTATACGAGGAGTTCCCTTTTACACGCTGCACATCGCCTTCTTTTCCCGCTTCGGGATCTTGTCCTCTCTCAGTTTGGGCTTGTCTGTGTGTTTAAGGACGTATAGCTGCGCGCTGCACACACGCCGAGAGTCTTTTCAATGCTGCTGCTGCTGCTGCTGTATGCACGCGCGAGAGCTGTTACTCGCGCTGTTTACCTTGCCGCGCGATTCGCTGCGAGCATGTGTTTGATTTAAATAGAGTTTGAAAGCAGTACGCGGCCCCGATTGTCTTCTACTTAAACTCTGAATAAGCCTGATTTTTTACCCGTATAGCTAAAATCATGAAAAACCTATGTGAAAAATGGACTTAATGATATTCTATTATAGGTTTCGATGTATTCGAGCATATATTCTCTATATAGGTGCAGTGCTTTTAAAATTTACAAAATAAAAATCATCGTTGTAATTGGACATAACGTATAAATAAGCGTTAAAGCCTGATTGATGTGCAGCACTTATTCATGTGAGCGCGCGGCGTACACGACAATCGCTTCCCATAAATTCAAAATCATCGATCGATATATATTATTACACACATCCAGCATCGCGGTCCACTGAAATTCCAGAGCGAAAAGCCTTTTGCAGACTCGAGTCACGTATTATGTACTCGGTTCGCGTCCACACACTCACACACGTACATATATATATATATATATATATATATTTGTATATAATCATGGCAGAGTATATAGCTGCGTGGAAAAAAGCAGGCGAACGAGTTTGACGCCATTCGAAAGGACGACGACGACGGGGACGTGCCGCCCCGGAGGAATTTATTGCCAACGGAAGGATTTAATATGCCAGAAAAGTTGGATGGTGGTGGAACATTTTTGGCAGTGAGTGCACGCCTAGCGCGCTGCCTCTCGTCGGTGAGCTCTCTCACTCTCTCTCTTTCTCGCTTGGTATATCGCGGCCGCGAATCGCTGAATGGAGTAGCTGCGGAACTAGTTTGCCTCGAACTTTTCTGATTTATGCGAGTTCATTATTATTTTCGCGCAGCTCTCGCTCTCCCGTTGTAGGAGAGAGAGAGAGAGAGCCCAGGCCAGGCCACGAGCTCGCGCATTCGCGGAATAATCGTTTCGCACCGCTCTCGCTCGCTCGCTCGACGCCCCGCTTGAATAATAGAGAGACCGATTCTAATTTCTTCGTCTCGCGGAAAATATATATAAGACGGAGGCAGAAAAAAGGGGCCGATCGATGGACGGTTATTCAGAGAGTGCGTTACCGCAGTTTTACTTTATGGCTTTTTGTGCAAATTTATCTTTTATCGTTTTTTCCTATTGCGTCGTTCTGAAAATTCTGCTGAAAAATGTGAACTTGTCAAGTTGGACCTAATGTAAAAGAATGAGCTTTTACTCTACAGTAGTAAGGTAGCATAATAACTTGACAGTCTTATACAAATAAAGAGTACTTTTGTATCGATTTGCAAAAAATTGTTATTATTGATGTCCGCGTCATGTAGGGGCGTTTACCAACATTTTTTGACTTCTTAACCATTGCCAATATTTAATTTACACTTTCAAAGCAAGCGAAATTACCACTTTTAAAATACTTAATTTACACTTTTAAAACCAGCGAAATTTGGTTTGAAAGGTATACCACTTAATTATTCAAACCTCCACAATAAATGTATCTATAATGTCTTAACAAAAATGTTACTACCGCGCTAGCGTAGATAAACAAGTAAATTAAGTTTTTTAAACTATACAAACTTTTTCAAGACATGAAATAAGGCCATGTTAGTGGCATTTTAGCTACATTTGTTGCAGAGGTTTGAAAAATTAAGTGGTAGTACCTTTCCAACCAAATTTCGCTGGTATTAAAAGTGTAAATTAAGTGTTGGCAATGGTTTAGAAGTCAAAAAAATGTTGGCAAACGCCCCTACATGACGCAGACATCAATAATAACAATTTTTTGTAAATCACCCATACAGAAACCCTTGAATTATAATTTATAATTTATAAAATTTTTGAGCAAACTAATTTTAGACATTCATTAAAACTCTGTGTGAGTGAATTAATGAAGATGCAACAGCCCATATCGAGTCAATCATTTAATTACCGTCTTATATTTAAAACGCCGTCTCTCATATTAACCACCGCCGCCGTCGTATCAAAAAGAAGAATCAGCGCAAGGCACGACTCGCTGAACTTTCGGCGCGATCTCGGGGATATATATACACGCCCGTGCGTTAATTCGCTTCAATTATGCCATCAAAAAGGCACAAGCCCGAGTCCAACGTTTCAATTCGCCGGCCAAGCTCGATGCGCACGACAGAGCGCTTCCAACCAAAACCTCTTCTCTCAGACGCGAGAGGGAGAGAAAGAGAGAGAGAGAGGTCCGCCACACGTAATGATCGGTCATTATTATCGTTATTTCGCTCCACAGTATTCCACAAATGCGCGCGAAATTTTCGAAAAAAAAAAGAAAGAAAAGGAGTTAGCCCTCGACGAGCCGCCCTCTTCTCTTTTTCTCTTCCTCTTTCTCTCTCTCTCTCTCTCTCGCTCTCTCTCGTTCTCCCGGTAATCATACAGTGTGTCCAGAACGGTGCATGGGCTGTGCGATGGCGTCGTCTCTGCAGCGAGAGAGGAAGAGAGAGAGGAAGAGAGAGTGGCTTGAACCGGCTCTCCCCACCACGCGCTACGGTCGTTGGTAATACCCGCGGCGGCGGCGGGGCCCCCCGGGGTTCGGAGGAGAGTCTTCCCGTGCGCTCCGTGCTGCACCATCTTAGGCCTGCCCTTCTCCGTTTTTTCCAACCCCCCCCCCCCCCCTCTCTTGCACTCTTTACTTTTAATATCTCTTTATCTCGGTCTCCTCACTCTCTCCTCTCTCTCTCTCTCTTCATTTTCTCGCACACGAGCGGCTTATCACAGACGATTGATCCGAGGATGATCACTTTGATTCGGCAAGTAAACAGAAGTTAGTTTATAAAAAGCTTCATTGCAGTAAAATTTGTTTCAAATATTTTTTCTGACTTATAGTCAAGCTCATTCTCATCGCGTATACCGATATGGTGTTACTCAATTTTGAAAATTGGACGTAGTTTTGAAAGATCAACTCCGAGATATCTCATGGGAACTAACTCTTCATTGTCAAAATCATAACTGCATGGATACCAGAAATTTATTTATTATCTTCGCAACGAGTCGAAATACAAATTTCATGTTATTATCGATGACCAACGCTAACCTGTAATAAAGAAAATTAAACGAAATCTTTCTGCCATTTTAAATACATACACACCATAACAACAACAACAACAACAGCGTACAACTTTCTTAACTATTTTATTCCCTCTCCGCAGCGATTCCCCGAGCATCAGCTCCAGTTCTCTCTCTCATCTGTATTTTTCTACATATCTCCTTCGGATCAGACCGTTCCTCCACAGCCGCCGCCGCCGTTGCTGCCTCGAAGGCCCCTATTGTATATCGTTTTCTATATTCCGCCTACAGAACCCACCCGGCGAATTATCAAATCATCTAGCCCTCGATACTTGTTAGCTCACGTACACAAGTTAAGTCATTACGCGGGAATGTAGCCTTTCAGCTCTCTCTCTCTCTCTCTCTTTCGCTCTAGACGGCGTGTAATATCTTCCGCGCGCTCACTCTGGAACTAGGTATATCGTGCAGTTGGCTGTGTCTCGATTACCGACCCCGACTGCTGCTGCTGCTGCTGCCGATCCTTTTCATACTCGGTTCTCGCTTTGTTTTTTTCTTCTTCTTTTTCGTCCGGTCCGGTATATATAACGTAAAGCCTATATCTCCACACGCCCTCGTCGATATTAAGAGAGAACGCGCGATCAGCCAGCGGTGGCGGACTCGAAGCATTGTCGAGTAATTAATAGGCCGATCGAGTCTTGTTTATATACGCGCGTTTCATTTTAACGAGTTTAAAGCAGTTTAAATGGACTTCCGTTTTGTATAGTCGTGGCGCACACCGACGTTGTATGTGCAGGTATGGCTGTGTATATACACGCCGCGGCCGCTGTGCGCTTTATGCAAATGCGCGGGGCAGTGTCCTAAAAGCAAAAAATGCCCATTGACAATCCATATAAATATCGGCGCGCGGCTCATGGACGCGCGTTTACATGAGTCATATGAGAGCGAAGAATTATTGCTGCGCTTGTCACGGCGTTATTTCCCAAACACCGCGGCGTAAATCGTCAGCGTTACAACGATCAGGCCGATATCTGATAATTATTCAAACGCAGCAAATCGAGACATCATAATATTTGCGTTTATGCTCGTGAATTGCAGATTTATACCGATCCACACGCACACAAACTGAAATCCCTTTTCTCCCGACATTTTTTCCTACATTTTTGTAAATTCTTCTATGATTTATCCGAGCTGATGTATAGAAACATAAATCATCTTTCCACAGCAAACAGAGCAAAGTCCAATGTACACAGATCTTCTAATTCTAGCGTCCCTCCCGGTAATCATCGGGCGAACTAGAGAGCAATGGACGAGAAAAACAAAAAACAAAAAACAAAAAATACACATCGATAAATTTATGCTTTCGGGACGCAAATCGTCGTTTTACCGCTTTTGCGCACGCGGCATTGCATGAAAGCTCCAGACCCGGTATATATTCGCGCTCGCGGAAAAATCGATGGTCATATCAATCCTGCTTTCGGTGGAGCTAAAAAAGGAGCCCCCGTGCACTCTCGATTCTTCTTTGCACAGGTATATCCTCTGCATGCATCGGACGCACGCTATACTGTATACACACAGCTCACCGTCTCTCTCTCTCCCTCCCTCTCTCTCTTTCTCTCTCTTAGTCGACCCGGTTATTTTTAGGTCTCGCTCTCCTCCCCACGCTAGCTTTATTACATTATTCTTATTGCTCACAACCGGGCTTTTTATTTATTTCTTCTCTGCCCGGCAGCGCGATATCCGCGCCACTCTCCGCAGGGATTATCGCGCGCGGCAGAGGGTACATCTGTATATGTGTGCGTGTGTGTGCGTGTGTGTGTGTGTGGACCGAGAGAATGAGAGAGACGAACGACACGCGATGGAAATTAGAGGTCTCGTCGTCGCGCGGCGGCTTATCTTCCAAACAGGTGACACGTACGCACAGACTCTCTCTCCGCGAGGAGTCTCCGCCGCAGAGGATCAGCCTGCGATGCAGGGAAAGAGCGAGGGAGCGAGAGAGAGAGAGAATGAGAAAGACAGATAGGGAGAGAAGATTCTTCCTCTGCGGGATCCTCGAGTGGTACGCGTACAGTTTTGTGGCCCTCCTCCTTTCTCTCTCTCTCTCTCTCTCGTATTCAACGTGAAGAAGATACAGTGAGAGATTTATAGAGTAAAGATATGCGTATTTTAACTTTTTTTTTCTCAATGTCATAAAATTAGCGGTCATCCATCGTCTGATTTATAGGTTTCGAATGCTAATTTATCAGAACAAAGCAGTTTCTTTAGATTCGTGACTTTCCAAGGTGGGAAAAGAGTAATAAAAATATTGAAAATTTATTTTCTCAAATGACGTACATTCATTATTTTATCCCTTGATTAAAACTTACATTTTACTAAGTGTGTTCGAAATTATAATGATACACGCGTAATAATTATTATGCTTCTACTTTTATAATGAGCAATCATAAAAACTTTAATTTTCCAAAGTTTCTTGAACCATCTTATGCAAGTTTGTTTTTCGAGTTACCAATTACACTTAGAAAAAATACAAAATGCACATTATATCGAACATATTGAGCTATGTTAAGTAGAATAAATAATCTTTTAGAAGCCGTAGAATTTAGCGGATCTTTCTTATAGCAGCAGCAGCAGCGTACAAAAGAGAAGAAAAAAGAGGAAAAGGCTCCTCTCGTTGGAGAGAGTGAGAGAGAGGGGGAGAGAGAGAGAGAGAAAAAGGTCTGCTCGCGGACTCAGCCGAGAGCGAGCTTCGGTATAGAGTTGAAAATAAGGCGGCAATAAAGCATATGTAAAATATATTCTGGAATTCCTTTTAGGACGCAGATATACGGCCTCAGCAGCTTCGTTCGCTCCTTCTCTTTCTCTGCAGTGGGCTCCTCGTGCGCAGCTCTCTTCCTCTCTCTCTCTTTAGTTTCCTCTCTGGTGCGCCTTTACGTGTCGTCATTGTCGTACTCGTGCCCGATGTATCTCTGGCCTCCTCGAACGCGCACTTTCGCGCGAGCTCCGCTGCAGAGAGAGAGAGAGAGAGAGAGAGAGAGAGAGAGAGAGAGAGAGAGAGAGAGAGAGACAGAGAGAGAG